>CAKJTD010000029.1:55000-76632 GCA_917499995.1 Ichneumon xanthorius | reverse complement strand
ATTCTAACGAGACGTTATCATGATTATTACGGGATCCTTAACCGGTAACTACTGCCCTCTTGAACTATTTCGTGACGTCATCTATACGAGAGCCGAAACTGTAACGCGGTAACTTTGAGAATCTTCGCGATCGCTACTCCAAATGCAGGACGTGAAAACAAGGCTCTCTCTCTAAACTAAAACACGGCACAAGGGGTTCCAACCTTGCCCGGACTGAACTAAAACCTCCGCCTGTTCTCCAACGTCCTGTATTATCATCTAAGCGGAGTGCCGGGTTTGCACCGGACTTTGGCGTATTCGTGACGAAATCTCGTCGGGCTCTCGTCTATTCGTGTTTCTCATTTCTTCGAGATTCTCTCCACCGAATAGATTCGAGAATCCCGACCTGAACTAAATCTTTCTGAGCTTAACTCTAAGCTTATCACACACAATGCTCATCAGCAAAATCTAAACTGGATCGCAAAACGTTACGAACATTCATTTAGCGAGAACTGGACGGTACATGGACAGCTAAAGGGCAGTAAAGCGGGAACTAACGGGCTAACCGAACTAAATCGATAGCCGTATCCGAAAAATGTTGATTTTTGTGACCGTGATCGAAAAATCACGTCACAATATATATGTAAATTATATATTTTTTTAAATGTAGATTTGTTAGTCCTCCTCGCTGCTATTTCCTAGGTCGATGTGTGAATAGCGTAGGCGATTTGGGTGCACTACGCGAATTTCTCGTCCGATTTTAATCTTTAGATTTCCATCTCGCATTACTTCCATTATTTCGTGCGGGCCAGTGTAATGGTCTCCCAGCTTCCCCTGTTTCTTCCCTCGTTGCAGGTATACGTAGTCGCCGAGGTTGAAAGTATGCGGGTTAGCCTTTTGGTCATAGTATTTTTTTGACCGTTCCTTTGAGGCTATTAGATGGTCTCGAGCTAAGGCTTGTATGTCGTGAAGCTTCGTCGCTAGGTCGGCGAGATAGTTTCCATATGTCCGGCTATGTTCTTCGTCGACGGGTGGCGCATAAGACGGTTGTCGGGCGATTTTGCCGAATACTAGTTCAAAGGGTGTATGTTTTGTTCCTTCGTGCACGCTGGTGTTATAGGAAAATGTGGCAAGTTCGAGCCACTCGTCCCATTCTTCATCTTTGTTTACGTATTGTTTTAAATATTCGACAAGCGTGTGGTGAGATCTTTCCAGAGATCCGTTAGATTGCGGGTGGAAAGCGGTGGTCCGACATTGCGTAATTTTGAATTTCCTCGCGACATTTTTCATAAGCGCGCTCAAAAAGTTCGCGCCTTGATCAGTCAGTATTGTTTTTGGTGCGCCGAAGATGCAGATGCAGCGTTTGATCAGGGCATCGGCAATATTAGCGGACGTAGCTCTTGGTAAGGCTACGGCTAGCGAGTATTTAGTCAAGAGATCCTGCATTGTGAGTATATACTCGTTACCCTTTCGAGTTCCTGGCAAGGGACCGACGATGTCCATAGAAATTTTGTCAAATGCCGAGTCAGGTGTATCCGTGATTATCATTGGCTGACGAGTTTTCACACGGACAAGTTTTTTTAAATGGCATGGGAGGCAGTGTCGTATATAATCTCGGATGCTGTTCTTCATATCCTCCCAATAGTAGCGTTGCCTGATACGATTGTATGTCTTCGTGACACCCTTGTGTCCTCCGACCGCTGAGGCGTGAGCCTCGGCAATAATCGTTTTTTGCTCTTCTGGCAAAGGGTAGCGTATTTGCCCGATGCAAACGATCAGTTTCGTGGGTGTGAGGTTAAAGGCTCGTCGGAAGGTTCCTATTACGAATTCCCATGATATACCGTGTAGTGTAGGCGTTTTTGCCATACTAATCAAACGGAGTCCTAACTCCTTGAGCACCTTTCGTAGTTGCTGGCATAAGGATGGGAATTCATCCTGAGTAATTGTTGTTCCGTTCTTCTTTTTTATTATCAGCGCTATATGCGTCTTGGAATTACTTTTAGTTGTGCTGATGGTGCCGAAACTGAGGTTGCGAAATTTTGGCAGTTTCGATTTTTCGGCAAGCACTTTCGACCCTTCGTCGCAAGGTTACCCGGTTTCTGTGAGAAAATAGAGGAAATTATCCTTGCGCATAAATAATTGCTCATTGCTGGTGACGGGAGGAGTGCCTCTCGGTCTTGGGTTATCTTCTTTATCTTCTTCTTCTTTATCTTCGTCGTCTGATCTGTACTGATCTGTACTGAATCAGACGTAATATTCGTCTGATTCACCGGAGATGCTGAAAGTCTCGTCGTCAAAATTTACAAATGTCGAGGAGTTCCCTGTGGTTCCCTGGTCGGGTGTCCGCCATTCTAGATCTTTAGTAACAGGTGGTTTCTGCTTCCCTTTTTCCGTTCGGCGTTTTGCTGTAATGACTGGTTTGGCTTTTTGTGGCGGGCTTGTAATTCCATCCCTTTTATTTCGAGACCTTAGACGGCTTGCAACGGGGTGATCGTCCGTAGGCGAGGGGTCGAGAGGCCTGGGTGCAGGTACCTTGGATTTTTTTGGTGTGGACGCAGCCCTTTCTGGCCTTTTCCGCAGCCGTCTTGCTATCGGTTCGTCCTCGTCGTTTACATCTACTGTCTCCGTCGCTGTCTTCGCCTTTTTAATGGGATAGACAGGTCTCGTCACATCTGGTTGCACTTGACTCTGGTGCTCATTATGAGGGTTTCGAGAGAGAGCGTCGGCGTTCACGTTCATTTTTCCTGCCTTGTGGACGACTTCGTACTCGTACTCCTCGAGCCGTAATCGCCAGCGCGTCAGTCGTGATGTAGGATCTTTGGATGTGTGAAGCCACACCAATGGTTTATGATCTGTTACTAACTTGAATGGTTTGCCATAAAGATATGGCCTAAATTGGGAAACCGAGTGCAGGATGGCAACGGCTTCTTTCTCGTAAGTACTGTATTTTTGCTCCGTTTCTGTTAAGGCTCTCGAGGTATAGGCTATCGGCATATCTTTTCCTAAGGGGCCTTGGCTTAGAATTCCTCTCACGGCCGTTCCCGATGCGTCAGTCGTCACTATGAACGGTTGAGAGAAGTCTGGATACTGCAAGACGGGCTCCTCGCATAACTTATCGCGTAAGGTTTCAAAGGAGTCTTGTTGTTCCTCTCGCCATTCAAAGACGGCATCCTTTTTTAAAAGTACGTTAAGAGGCCGGGCAATCTTCGAGAAATTGTCAATAAATCGTCGATAGTATCCCGCGAGTCCGAGGAACTGTCTGATATTCTTTGCGTTCTTAGGCCTGGGGAAGTTTCGAACTGCCGCGAGTTTAGCGGGATCAGGTTTGACTCCATCTTTTCCTATAATGTGTCCGAGATACGCGACTTCCCGTCGTAAAAATTCACATTTATCGGGTTGCAGCTTGAGTTGAGCGTTTCTGAGACGTTTCATGAGCCTTTCCATCTTCAGCTCGTGTTCTTCGAGATTAGTAGCGTAGATTACGATATCAACGAGATATACGAAGGCATCAGAACCTTGTACTCCCGTGAGCACTTGGTTCATGAGCCGTTGAAATGTGGCTGGAGCGTTCTTTAGACCGAACGGCATCCGTGCAAATTCGTAGTGGCCGTATGGCGTGGAGAAGGCTGTTTTGTGCCTGTCTTCGGGATGCATCTCGATCTGGTGAAAACCAGATGCCAGATCGAATGTAGAAAAATACACTGCTCCTCCTAGTTGGTCCAAAATCTCATTAATTAAAGGTCGCGGATAAGCATCGCTCACTGTTTTTTCGTTCAAGGCTCTGTAGTCTAGCACCATTCTCCATCTTTTGTTTCCCTTGGAGTCCGCTTTCTTCGGGACGATCCATACGGGTGAGTTATATGGTGACTTGGAAGGTTGTATGATCCCTCCGTCAAGCAAATCGTTAACCTGGCGGCTTATTTCTTCCTTTAGCGTTGGCGGATATCGGTATTGTCGAGTATTTATTGGGATCTCGTCCGTTGTGATAATTTGGTGCTTGAGCACGTTTGTAGTCATTAGCTTTTCGCCAGGCAAATAATATCTATCATTGAATTCTTCGAGATGCGTCTGTATGCTCTCTTGTTTTTCTGGGTTTAAATGATCCAGGCGTAGGAGGCTGCGTATTTTAATTATACGATCGTCGCCGTTTTTTACGGTATAAGTTATCGCTTCTTCAACTTCGTATTCATCACCATAATTTTGGGTGAGTTTTATTTGCTCTGTGTTATGAGGGTTATTTTGACGTGGGCCCGAGTTTGGTAGATAGTTTTCCGCATTTTCAATGTTTTCATAGTTTTTGTATGTGGGCGCTCTATCCCCTTTTTCATTGTATTCTTTGGGCGCTGGTGTCTCCCTGGCTTCGAGCGCTGGCCGGCGTGACCCAGCAGGCGTTTGGAGCGGAGCTAGCGTGGCCCTTGTTTTATGACTCGTGTAAGAAGGCGCGAATGTCTCATTGGCTTCGGGGACCGACTGGAATGACCCATCGGCTACCCGAAGTAGAGCTGGCGTGGCCTTTGGTTGATAATTGAATAATTGTTCTTCCTCGTAAGGATCATTACTTGTAATTTCTTCGTAAGGCTGAATCGCTAGTACTGGAACAGCAACTTCGATTTCTTCCTCTGTCGTATTTATGAGGTAAAGGTAAGCTTTACCATCGTTGTTTGCGACAAGAGCTTCTCCTAGGAAGACTCCGTCTGAAATGTACTGCCGAGGTACGTACCCGATCTTGACCTCGGGGTTTGCGACGCGAACATAAAAATTTCCTTTCGTTCGTGCAGGAACAATGATTGTCTCCAGTTTCATAAATGGGATAGAATTGTGCCCCCATTTCAGACATCGGTCGGAGTATGACACGTCAGCGTTGTACGTGTGGAAAAACTCTGTACCGATTAGGCCATCATCTTCGATGGGAAAATCGTCTCTCACGAGGTGAAAAGTGACTCTAGAATCCAGGATGTGCATCTCCGTTCGCCCTAGTGTGTATACGTAGTCTTTTGTTATCCCGCTGATTTTTACGATTTCTGTATTATCCACATAGACTTGTGGCGCAATTTGTTTACTTTTTATCAAATTTAGTGATGATCCTGTGTCGATCATGAGGAGTGTAGGTTTCAAAAAATCCTCTGAGTTTACCTGTATCACGGGAACATTGCTTCCACGGTTCAACAGAGCGGTAGCAACGCGTGTTGGCTGATTATTCCTTTCTTCCGGGCGCGTGTACTGTACAGTGCGCAGCTGAGAGTTGCCCTGGGATTCGTCTTCACGATTGCTCGGCGGGCGGTACGGTGTTCGAGGCTGTGATGGTCCCTGCTGGCCTCTTTGTGAAGTCCTGTATCGCAATTTACGACACTCGTCGATGGTGTGACCGATGTTTTGGCAGAAACGGCAAGATTGTTGATTAGGTGACCTATTCGGCATATATGAGCGTGCCTGTTCTCCAGCTGCTCTCCTGAATTCCTGTTGGTAGTTATTTTTGCGCTGTTGTTGATGCGGAGCAATGTTTCTATTGGCGTATGCATTACGCTCGAACGGTCTTGCTGGTGGTTGTGACCGGGATTGTTGCGAATTACGCTCTCGTAGTCGGCAAGTTTCTGCGCTGTGTCCGGAGCGTTTACAAATTTGACAACTTATAGTTTGTTGAACATAATGCACCTTATCACGCCGAAAATTTCAGTCCTGTTGTGGATTCCATTCGTTATTTTTAGCAGCGCGTGGATTACGCAGGAGATCTTTAGCGTGCATTTGTCGCTCAATCTCAATGGCTTGTTTCATCGCTTGGTCGAATCTCTGATTAGGAGTTAATTTATATTCAATGTGTGTTTTTAAACCACGGCTGAAGCATTCGACGAGGTCGGCATCGAGTGCATTTTTAGATGCGTCGTCGATGACCCCATCGTGAGCCAGCTTGTGGGCCTCAGCGATTTTATTGCCGAGATCCTTTACGCGATTTGAGTAAGCGAATACGCCTTCATTCTCACTTTGGAAAATTTTCCCGAGTTCACCTTGAAGCTGATAAACGGACTTTGACGGTGAATACAGGGATTTCAAAAAGTCCATAAACGCTGGTATTGTATTTAGGTCGACGCCGTGCACCGCGCGTCGTGCTTCACCCCGGAGTTTATTGCGTAGGATTAAAGCCAGATGTCTTTGTGACTCCGCAGGTATCATTTGTTGGGCCTCTTCGCATCCTTCGATTAAATGCGACAGAGGTATATTTTGTCCATCGAAGATGGGCACTGCTTCGAGAGCATATTTGATGGACACCGGAGGTGCCAGGGCGGCTGCTTGCGCCATTATGTTAGCTGCTAAGTTGCTCACAGCGTTATTTAATTGGTTTGACTGCTGTAGCGCTCTGTTACCGAGATTCAGCGTGTTTTCGGAATTTCCTCCGTTTTGTTGATCAAGTAGATCTATCAGAGGAGGAACGGAGTGACCCATCCGTAGTTGATTTTGAGTTACTGGGGTGTTTGAGTTACTTGGATGAGTACTCGTACCCGAAAATTCACCTTGAGCATTTCCTTCAGTTGGATTATTCTGAAGATGAGCCCCGCTCATACGTGGGTCAGATACTTCTGGTGCACCTGTGCCCTTTTTAGGAGTTCTCGCTGTCATCCTTCATCCTTATGGCAGTGTGGGCGTTCAAATCCCACTTCTGACACCAAAATTTTATTTATGTTACGTCCAGACCGGCGAATATTGAGTTCGCTCGGTAAGAACCATAAATGAGTGATCTCTCGTTCGGGTCAAGGCGTTAGCCCTTTACCCAGGGACGGAGACCTCGCCGTACTGCCGTGGATTTATAAAGGGAAGACGTGCAGAGGTAGTGAGCCTCTGAGAGAACTTACAGGCGAACACAGGTTGCATGCAGAAATAAATGTTTAAGTCGGAGATTTTTAAATGATACTCACAAAATATATATTGTGACGGGGCTTTTCTGCTACCGTCACAAAGAGAGCCATATCTCAGGCTCTCGCGTGTATCGGCACGGCACACGGCATGCTTTCTCCCGGGAGGAGTCCCTTCCAGGCAGACAGACAGGGTCAATCGCGAGCGAACCGTTCCCGTGACTAATTACGAGTTTTATTTTGTTTTCCGATCCATTCTCTCGAGCGTACGGCGGTTGCAACCGCCGCAAGAACCTCTCGACGCCCCAGCGACAGTCAGCAGGCTGGAGCCTCGCTACCGATCTCACCGCGGGACTCAGCAACAGCGGGCTGGAGCCTCGCTACCGATCTCGTCGCAGTCACTCGCACAATCAGCAGGCTGGAGCCTCGCTAAGCCCCTCACCGTCGAGTCGCCCCGCTACCGACGTAGCGCGCGACGTTACCGACGACGGGTCCTCCACCCGCCGACCGATCAACCGGCCACCCTGCCACGACGAGCCACCAGCCACCAAGATCACCGGCGTCCGGCTCGTCGCTATCTCGTCGCCTCGCTCGTCTCACCGAAGTTCCCGTAGCGCCGCACAGCAACTCTCGTGGGTTCACCTCCCACCACGAGCGTACCTCGCACCTCGCGTTCACGAGACTCCGAACGCGAGGGAATTCAAAGAACCGCGCGCGAGATCTCCGTAATTCGGGGAACTCGGACAAATAGAGCAGAGGGCGGAACAACGACCGGCATAGGGTAGGGGAAAAAAGGACCCGCGATCGCGAGAACGTTACTTCTCTCGGGGACTCAATCGTAGGCTCCCGAGAGGGAAGGACGTCGTGACCGCTGCCGATCCATGCAAACCGTTCCGCGAGAATACCGACATCTCGTCATACGCGAAGTGGGACTTCTGGCCGAGGACAACTCGAGAAGCTCCCGCAACTGCAACGAAACCGGTGAGATCGTCGTACGTGTTCGGTTTGAGGCTACAGTAGAATAGAGCGAACTCGACTCGTTATCGTGGGGACGGCACGCCTTCGCGCGCGAAACGCGGAATTTGTTCTCGGGTAAAATCCAGTAAAATCCATGTTTTTTCCAATTTCATATAGTTTCCGTTAAATAATTTGCCTGGAAGGTTCTCGTTTAATCTTTTGTCTCATTCAATAATTGGCGCCTCGGGCGAGTCCGTAATTTAATTCAATTTCCGCTTATCTAAATTTTCTGGCCATTAACTCATAATTTAACTTTTCCGATTTCTTAGTTTACATTTCTGTTCCGACTTATTTCTCTTTCCAATTTATTATTCTAAATTTCTTTTTCCGATCCGTTCTGTTTGTAATTTCTTACCACACCGTCTTTTTCCGATTTCATGAGATTCCGCGTACTCCCGCTGCGATCGGGCTAATTTGAGAAATATCTGTTGCGAACGGTACCGTGGCTGCGATCCACGTTAGTAGTCGGATACGCGAGCGTCGAGATTCCGAACTTTGTCCATCGCCGATTACCTGTTACCGATTTGGTCATAGCGAATTTTGTTAAGAAATACTGTTATTATTTTTACTGTGAGGATTTTGGGTTACCAAGGGAACGAGCGTGCATGCTAGTCGCTTCTCGACCACGCTCCCGATATTCGTTTACAATAAAATATCTTTTCAGTTCCCGTAATTTCGTCTCGATCTCTGTTTCTCCTCGCGGAGGTAACCGAACCACCCCCTCTACCAATTCCCCAAGGCTGAGCGACACCGGGTCGCTCTCGTCTCTCGTTCGGTTCTTAAAACTAAAATTTTGTCGCGAGAGTTCTGGCTCTCGCGGCTGGCGCCCTTAAGACCGAGTAGGACGGGTTTTGTAGCCGTCGCGACTGGGTAAATTCAGGTGTTGGGAAAAGCGGTTACAATATATTGTATGAAGAAAAGTTCGATGGTACACTGGTTTATGAACTTTGAGCCAACTTGCTCGTTTTACTAGTTATGCTGGACTCTGCCTCGCAGGGCTAGAGATTCGTCGTAGCAGAGCCTTGCTCGCTCTGTGCAGTGATGATGGTAGTCGCAGGTTCGATGCCGGTGAAGTAACTGATGTTGTTCGGAAACCGTGGTCCTTATATACTAGTTTTAGACGATTTTATGACTAAATTGCGTGTCGTTGGTGCATTGTCCCTTAATTCTGAGAAGGGCGAGAATGGGTGTGAGTGAATAGGAATATAGGTTGGAAGAGTGTGTGTGAGTGAAAATTGCGTTTAGGTAGGGATTTTATAGACGTGGGGATTAGAGTGGGGCAGACCTTATGTGTGCTTTAAAGCTTTAGAATAATGAGGAAGCATCAACTAAAAATACGTGGTAGGGGTTTTATGCATGTGTAATTTGAAGAGAAAGGAGTTTTCCTAGCGCGAGTGGTAGAGAGAGAAAGGTTGCGAGCGCGAGTGATAGAGAGAGAAAGGTTGCGAGCGCGAGGGATTTGGATACTGGGAATGCATTAGATGAGTAGAGGTTTTGTACATGCGTAACTTTTAAGAGAAAGGAGATTTTACGAGTGGGAGGGATTTAGATACCGAGAATGCATTAAATGAGTAGGGGTTTTTGTGCATGCGTAATTTGGAAAAGAAAGGGAAAATGTTATAGGCACGCGAGAGTTAGATAATGAGAATACGTGAGTGCAGTGTGTATGGAAGGGTTTGTGCGTGTGCGTGCTTTAGAAAAGAGAGAGAGAAACGCGAGGGTCAGAGCGAGAGAGTTTTATGACTGTGAGGGATTAGAGTGAGAGGGCGAATGGGTAGAGGGAATGAACCTTGGAGCGTGCGGTAGTGGCACGTGCGGCTGGTCAACCTAATACAGTGGTTGATATTTTTATGTATGATTTAGACGTTTTGAGGGAAAGCAAAGGGAAGAAAATATAGGTGAGATGTGGCGTGGGACGTAACAGAGTGGAGTGAGTGGAGTGAGTGGAGTGAGTGGAGTGAGTGGAGTGAGTGGAGTGAGTGGAGTGAGTGGAGTGAGTGGAGTGAGTGGAGTGAGTGGAGTGAGTGGAGTGAGTGGAGTGAGTGGAGTGAGTGGAGTGAGTGGAGTGAGTGGAGTGAGTGGAGTGAGTGGAGTGAGTGGAGTGAGTGGAGTGAGTGGAGTGAGTGGAGTGAGTGGAGTGAGTGGAGTGAGTGGAGTGAGTGGAGTGAGTGGAGTGAGTGGAGTGAGTGGAGTGAGTGGAGTGAGTGGAGTGAGTGGAGTGAGTGGAGTGAGTGGAGTGAGTGGAGTGAGTGGAGTGAGTGGAGTGAGTGGAGTGAGTGGAGTGAGTGGAGTGAGTGGAGTGAGTGGAGTGAGTGGAGTGAGTGGAGTGAGTGGAGTGAGTGGAGTGAGTGGAGTGAGTGGAGTGAGTGGAGTGAGTGGAGTGAGTGGAGTGAGTGGAGTGAGTGGAGTGAGTGGAGTGAGTGGAGTGAGTGGAGTGAGTGGAGTGAGTGGAGTGAGTGGAGTGAGTGGAGTGAGTGGAGTGAGTGGAGTGAGTGGAGTGAGTGGAGTGAGTGGAGTGAGTGGAGTGAGTGGAGTGAGTGGAGTGAGTGGAGTGAGTGGAGTGAGTGGAGTGAGTGGAGTGAGTGGAGTGATCGATCGATCGATTGATCGATCGATTGATCGATCGATTGATCGATTGATTGATCGATCGATTGATTGATTGATTGATCGATCGATTGATTGATCGATCGATCGATTGATTGATTGATTGATTGATTGATTGATTGATTGATTGATTGATTGATTGATTGATTGATTGATTGATTGATCGATCGATTGATTGATTGATTGATCGATCGATCGATTGATTGATTGATTGATTGATCGATCGATCGATTGATTGATTGATTGATTGATTGATTGATTGTGTTGTGTTGTGCCCCGGGTATGTATTAATAATTATTATAGATAATTCGAAATAGGCATTATTATTTCGAAGAGTCTCGGCACCGATTATTTCGGTTGCGAGACACATTCGGTTGCGTTACGCACCGAGCGTACATCGAGCGTCGAACGTCAAGCGTCGAGCGTCGAACGTCAAGCGTCGAGCGTCGAGCGTCGATACTGCTGACGCAGCAGTTAGGCAACCGCGAGCGCCTCGGTAACTGGGGCACCGACTCGAGAACACCGAGGCGAGAATTGCGAAAAGGAATATATGCTCCAAATCCCGCTCACGAAAAAGCGAGGATTTGGAAAGATATTTGTTTACCGAAATTAAGTAGATTATAAACTTGCGCTAAAAATTAAGCTGATACCTGCTCTCGAGGAATATATATAGAGGATCGAGAGCAGGTACGGGGCAGTCTGACAACACGGTTGAATACGAACGTTTCCATGGTAATCGGAAACCTTAAGGGTGCAAAGTGTACATCGGTAATTCAAACCTAACCAAAGGTAATTTGAGATAAATTGTGACAAATTGAAAGACTTGAACATTTTAACCATAAAAAGAATAATCATTATTTAATTAAATAACCTCTTGTTAATAAATTATTGATAATAATTTATACTTGTTGAAACTGTAAAATATCGTTAAATAATATCTCAATAAAACTGTGTTAATAATTCACTTGGGTTCTAACCCTTTACTGGATCATCCCCAAAAACATTATCGCGTAACCCGGAGTAGCTAACCGGATTTCCGCGGCATAACATTGGTGGCAGCGGTGGGATCTCCAGAGTGAATTTTAAACCGCTAAAAATTACCGAAATTGTGAAGCTCCGCGAGGTGCGGAACGTGTGTGAATTCCGCGAGCCAAGGGTCGACTAGAGCTCAAGCGGACCATAGGGCGATCAGAGGATCGACGTGGACATCCCGTACCAGGAGAGGTAACGGAAGGTATCAACCGAAGCCTTCGAGGATCGCTGCAGGATACCCGAAGGGCGTGTCGCCAACAAGTGGGACGTTGAATCAAGGTCAGAAGGGAGCCTGGAACCCCAAGGGTTGTACGTACGGACTAGAGGGCATCCCGTAATGTGGCACGCATTGTAAGTGACCCCACATTACTCGTTAAATTATTGGGAAAAAAAAACAGAGCATTGTCGAAGCCGGTAGGACGCTACCAAGCGATAGAATTATCGAATAAAAAATCGAAGCGAAGAATAAAGGAAGAAAAATGAGCATCCACAGCGCAGCGCGGTCAGGACGGCAGGGTACCACCCCCGGTACAGGGGAAGAGGCCCTTCAGGTCGTGGAAGGGGTGCAGAATGCCCTATCGGAAATTACAAATCGAACACGGCAGGCCCTGGGCGACAGCCCACGAGGGGATGGTCAACCGGGACGACAGGAATCACCCAACCCGATGTTCGGGGTGAACCTCCAGAGGGGGACCGGATGGGAGGATGTAAACGTCCGGATGTTCGAACGCAATGATCAGGTCACCCCGGCAATGGTGGACGGAGAAATCGACCGTTTGCGGGCACAGATGCAAGGCACACAGCACAGAGAGCCTAACCCGACTGGCGGGAATAGGGCACCGGGGTCTACAAACCCGAATGGCGCGGATATTCCGCCACTTAGACCGGCAGTACGGGCATCACGGAGAGCCCTATTCAGGGAGCTCAGGGCAGTGAACGAGGAAGACAACGGCTACATCCAAGGGGATGCGGAACAGCCCACAGAAGAGGAACAGCCCTTAGAAGAGGATGCTACAGCCCGGCGATTAACCCGGCTCGAGCAGTCACTCCAAGGCATAGGGGACCAGCTACAGAGAGTGCTGGACCAGTCTACGCGGGCCCCAGCGGATGACTCCGTGGGGGAACGACTTATTGCAATGGAGGAGACTTTAAGGGATTACGTCTTAGAGGGTCAGCCTAGGACGACACGGAGGAGGACAAGCCCTCCGCCGCAACCGCCTCCATTTCAACGACGAGCGCGAATAGCAGAGCCGGTAGAGGAGGAGGTCGAATACCTGGATATGGCATCGGCCCTTCGAAACATAAAAACATTTGACGGGAACGACCCGGCAAAACTCGATGGTTTTATGCTCTCCTGCGAGGCGGTGTGGGGTATGGTAAAGCCCAGGCAACGTTCAAAACTCCTCACGCTCATACGCAGTAGTAAGCTGGAGGACCGTGCAACGCGAGAGATGCGTCACAAGACGATTGTGACCCTTAACGATCTGCGCGTGGAACTGGAAGCGTTACACGGGAAACGCGAGTCACTCGCTTCGTTACAGTATCAATTTAGTACCTTGCGCCAGGAGGCGAAGGAAAATGTGTCGACTTACGCCACAAGGGCTGAGACCCTTACGGTAGAGGTCATTGAAAAATTGTGCGAGGGTACCGACGCACGGGAAGCTCGTGCCATCGGAGAAGCCATTCGAAGAAGTGCCCAGATGAATTTTGAAAACGGGTTAAAAAAGGAAATACAGACGATCGTACGGTCCCGAAATTACCAGGGTCTACACGAGGCCGTAATGGGGGCCATCGAGGTCGAGAAGATGACATCAGGACGGCCGGGCGTGGCACGGCCCAGCAGCGGGGGAGGAAACTCCCGACAATCACAGGGGCCGACAGGGGGCGCCACCCGAACCTGCTATACCTGCGGGAAAACCGGACACTTGGCGAAACATTGCCGATCCGGTCGACAGAGTCTTCCCGCGCCGGCACCAAGGGACGTGCACGTGGCAAGTATCACGTGTAATTATTGTAAAAAAACCGGACATCTCTGGAAAGAGTGCCGGGCACGTAAGCGGGACGACAAACGACCCGGAAATAAGGGCAACAATGGAAATAAGGGCTTCAATGGAAATAAACGGCAAGACGAGCGCCGAAGGGAGGAGGTCGCCGTGCATCCGGGGCAAGAAGGAACCGTAGGGACATTTCGGGTCAACATGGCCACGGAAGAACCCTTAAGGGAGGCCAACGTTTACACGACAGTGACCACGGAAGCAGCATCGGAGCCCGAGACACCAACCACCGAGCTACTGACAGTGGCCTCATTTCGTCGGAAGGGGCAAATAGGACAGGTCGCCCCCCTTAAGGAAGCCGAGGTGTACGTGATAGGGTCTCCAGCGCCCCACGCTTCGGCTAGCGACTTCCATATTAAGTCCCCATCCAGTCGACAGGGAATATTGACCCTTAAGGCGGACACCGGGGCGACGGTGAGTTTAATTCACGAAAATGTGCTATCCACCGACACGCCGGCGGCAAGGTCGGGGGTGTCGTTAAGGGGGCTGGGGGGAGGAGCCCTAAACGCGCGCTACGCCGCCCTCGTGGAACTACAGACACCCTTAGGGTCCGTGAAGCATTGGTTTCATGTGATACCACAGAATCTTCACGTGCAGACCCATGGAATCCTAGGGATGGATTTCATTAAGGAAAAAGGGGTGGACATCCTTCAGGGGAAGGTTATAAAAATTAAGGGGCACTGCATGCCGTTGGTGGATGGAAGCCTACGGATCGCTTTGCCGCCGCGCAGCGAAAATATCGCCTATGTGTAAATCGAGAAATGTGACGTCACCGAGGGAGTGATACTCGGAGCCTGTGTGACCTCGCCCCAAGGCAACAGCTGTGCGGTGAGTTTTCTAAACACAACACCTGAGTATGTGTACGTCGAACGACCGACGGTGAAACTCGAGCCGCTAGCGTCAGCAGACGAGCTGCACGGCGAGCTCGCCGTTGCGACGTGCGGGGTAAACACGGCAACGGGAACGAGCGGCACGCGACTTGAGAAGTTGCGTCAGGCAATCGAGGTTACTCACCTCAACAAAGAGGAAAAAAATTCTTTATTGGAAATCTGCGGGGAATATGCGGATATATTCCACCTTGAGGGAGATCGGCTGCCCTGCACCAACATGGTAGAACACAGCATCCCAATCCTGAAGGGTGTACAGCCTATCAAGGTACACCCTTATCGGTTGCCGGAAGCACATAAAAGGGAAGTACAGGAGCAAACAAAGGGCATGCTCGAAGAGGGCATCATACAACCGAGTCGGAGTCAGTGGAACGCTCCGTTACTCGTAGTGGCGAAAAAACCTGACGCAACAGGAAAGATAAAAATGCGAGTGGTGGGAGACTTTCGCAAGTTAAACGAGGTCACCATCGGGGACTCGTACCCGCTGCCGCATATAGCGGAAATATTGGATCAGCTGGGACGAGCCCATTATTTTACGACACTCGATCTCGCATCCGGATTCCACCAGATTCCGATGGCGGAAAAGGACAAGGAGAAGACAGCCTTTTCAACACCGCAGGGGCACTTCGAGTATACCCGTATGCCCTTCGGTCTAAAGAACGCCCCACCGACTTTCCAACGTTTAATGAGCACAGTACTGGCAGGGCTCGAAGGGCTAAAATGCTACGTATACCTAGACGACATCGTAATCTTCGGAGCAACCTTGGCAGAGCATAATAATCGGCTCCGAGAGGTATTCCATCGCCTAAGGGAGGCGAAATTGGCCCTTCAACCGGGAAAATGCCGATTCTTGCGTTTGGAAACGCGATACCTCGGGCACGTGATCTCCAGTGAGGGAGTTCGACCCGATCCGTCACTTGTAACCTCCGTCCGGGAGTTCCCAACCCCGAAGGATGTTAAGGGAGTGCAGTCCTTCCTAGGGCTCGCCGGATATTACCGTAAGTTTATCCAGGATTTTTCAAAAATCGCCAAACCCTTGACGGAGCTCACCAAGAAGGACAGTAAATTCGTATGGACGGCGAAGCATGAGCAGGCTGTGGAGGACCTGAAAAGGGCGCTGACCACTGCACCGGTACTACAGTATCCGGACTTCGAGAAGCCCTTCGTCGTCACCACGGACGCATCGGATAGGGCCATAGGGGCCATATTGTCCCAAGGGCCGATAGGGGAGGACTTGCCCATATGCTACGCTAGTCGGACCTTAAACAAGGCGGAGCAAAATTACACAACAACAGAGAAAGAGCTGCTCGCCATCGTATGGGGAATT
The DNA here is from genome assembly GCA_917499995.1 of Ichneumon xanthorius. NCBI lineage: Eukaryota > Metazoa > Arthropoda > Insecta > Hymenoptera > Ichneumonidae > Ichneumon > Ichneumon xanthorius. The sequence continues at coordinate 60,887 of CAKJTD010000029.1, read as the reverse complement.
GCACAATTCCGCCCTTATGTTTATGGAACTCGGTTCACAGTGGTAACCGATCACAAGCCCTTAACGTGGTTGTTCAGGGTTAAGGATCCCGGATCGAGACTCATGCGGTGGAAAATAAAATTATCAGAGCACGAGTTCGATGTGCAATATAAAGCCGGGAAACAGAACACCAACGCCGACGCGTTAAGTCGTATATGTGTGGCAACACGCGCACAAACAAGGGAAGAGTCGAGCGAGCCGAGCAGCGACGGTAAGGAAGGCAGCGCGCAACCTCGACCGCGGGGGCGCCAAGCAGCCGCAACCCGCGCGACAGGCGAGGCAGCGGCCAGCCAGGGGAACAGTCCCGCGGATAGTCAGCCCGACGCCCGCCGCGGGAAGGAGAACGAGCGAGTTCGCTCAGACGGAGAACATATAAGCGAGGAAGAAAAAGCCAAGATTCTCCACGAACACCATGACACACCCCTGGGGGGCACCAGGGGGTGGCTCGCATGCTGGCCCGTATAAAATTAAGGTACACCTGGCCCAGCATGGCGAAGGATGTAGAAAAATACGTGGCACGATGTGACAAGTGCCAACGAAATAAGATACGGCCAGTAGCGAAGGCACCGTTGGTAATCACAGATACACCAACCAGGGCCTTCCAAAAATGTGCGATGGACATCGTAGGGCCGTTACCCGAGACTGAGCGAAGGAATAAGTACATCCTGACGTTTCAGGATTTACTCACGAAATACAGCGTGGCCATACCGCTGGAAACGCAACAGGCCAACGAAGTGGCGAAGGCATTCGCCAAAGAAATCGTATGTCGGTACGGAGCTCCAGAGACCGTGCTTACCGACCAAGGCACGAATTTCCTTAGTGCCATCTTTAAGGGGGTATGTCAGCTATTGCGCATAGAGAAAATACAGACAACGGCGTACCACCCCGAGTCGAACGGAGCGTTGGAACGCTCGCACAGGACCCTCGCAGAGTACCTTAAGGGTTATATAGACGAGGACCAGGGAAACTGGGATGAATGGTTGCCTTACGCCATGTTTACCTACAACACGACACCCCATACGGCAACTGGATACACACCACATCAGCTGGTCTACGGAGAGAACGCAGAGTTACCTACAGCCCTTCAAAGGGCTGTAGGTAAGATATATACAGACAAATAAATTATATCCTGAAAGAGATAATTTTAGATTTTGAAAATTCAAAAACCAAAATGCTAAATTCAAGAGGAAGGTGGCGTAGCCCCCAAATGGTTATCTCCCGATGAATATCCCCAATAAAAATAACCCCCGAAAAGACGAATCCGCGAAACGTCAATTTATTAAAATAATGCGAAGCCTATCGAAACTATCGAATCGCAAGTGCGTTCCGTTGGGTACAGAAGATAGGTGATGTGCGGTCAAGTAACTGTGCTAACGTTAGCCACGATATGAAGATCAGAACATTGGCGATTGTAAATTAATCTGGTATCTCATATACGATGGATCAATATTATCGTCAGATGAGACTTAAGCTCGGAGGAACCAGAATCGTCGAAAATGTATATTTAGTTTAGTAAATGTTTTTGGCTTTTTTTTTAAATGAACTGCCACGTATTTTGAAATATTTTTACCCGCTGAACACGAATCGGTTGGCCCTTTTGGGCCTAAAGTACAGCGAGCCATTGAAAATCTCGATTTTATGGACGGAAAATGGTATTTTTGCGCCCAGGCCCACTTACTCGTACGACGATTACGCTCAGGAACTGCGGGAACGGTTACGAGCGGCCTGGTCTACAGCTCATGACAATCTGAAGGTCGCTAAGGAACGGGCCAAGGTCTACTATGACCAGAAAACCCGGGAACGGAAGTTCAAGGTCGGAGACCGAGTTTTGCTGCGCGACGAAACGGTACGCAGGGGACGGTCAGCAAAATTAACCCCGAAGTGGATAGGGCCCTACCCCATCGTCGAGGAACACCCTCCGTGCAACTACACCCTTCGCCAGGGGCGTCGGGTGGTCAAGGTGCACGTAGACCGCCTACGAAATTACGTGGAGGAATAAAAGCAACGGAAAAATAAAAAGACGGGGGTTAAGGAGGGTCTAACCACGGGTCTAACTTCAGTTAGACCCATGGGGAGACATCGGCTTCGACAAGGCTTCACTAAGGGAAAATTCAAGGCATAAAATAAAAATGAGAAAATTACAGATTGATGCTGGTGGGTCTACAGGCCGGTCTACCGGCCATAGCCATCGCTTCAGATGGCCCGTACGAAATACAGCCCTTCAGGGATGCACCCGGGTTGTATTTTGAGAAGATCGGACTACTGCATCTCCACACCAACGTCTGGACCATAGCAATTCGGATGGACCTATCGAATTTAGCATATATGGAACACCAAATTAATTTCCAACTGGGAGAAGTCCGAATAAAATGTGAGAGGTACGGTAGCCCGGACGGACATTGCGCAGAGATGCTGGAGCATCTTGTCCGACTGTCCGAAAAAATCGAGGAGAATGTAGGAGTCGTTCAGGACCTCGTCGGCGTGGAACCGAACCGGAAGTGACGGGGATTGATCGACTGCCTAGGCACGGTAGTAAAAGCCATCACCGGCAATCTGGACGCAGCGGATGGGGAACGGATAGAGGCAGAGATTGCCGCCATCCAGGGCACCCAAGGGACACTGAAGAAGGCCGTGAAGGAGCAACTGCAGGTCGTGGAAACGACGCTGGAAATGTTCAACAGAACGTCACGAGCCTCGCAGAGGAATCTACAAAGATTGTACACCATGGTACGCACGGTGAACGGATATTTCCAGAATCGTACCCAGGTATTGAGCGAACGACAGCATTTCGACGAGAGTCTCGCACTCATAGAGGCCTCTGTGGAGACTTATCTGCGGGAGGTAGAAAAGATGGCCGAACTCTTCGCCAGTGTGGCCTCCGGAACCATAAGTGCGTCAACAGTCACGCCGGCTGCACTGACGGGGTACCTTACGGAAGCCCTACCGCACCCACCCGTGGGATATGGGTTCCCACGGCCAGCCACGCGGGAAAATGCGGCGGCCATCTTACGACTGGCAACGCCATGAGCGTACCGAAAGGGAGGCATGATAACCCTAATGCTGGAAATTCCGCTGGTCGGACCCTCGGTCTACAATGTGAACTACGCGTATCCTCTCCCGAGAAGGGGAAAAAACGACACTTATTACTACGTGGAAGCCGCCGCGGACCTCGTGGTGGTAGACCGGGAAAATAGACATTATCTCCGAGTAACGACAGCCGACCTGGAAAGCTGTAAAAAGGATAGGGACGAGTACTATTGTCCACCGCGGTACCCTACCCTGACCATCAACATGGATGCCCCCTGCGGCGTACGACTTTACACCGAAGGAGCGGTAGGTCAGGGTCAGCATTGCCCGAAGAAAATAGTGAGGCTTACGCACACACTCGTAATGGGTATGAGGCAACCCGGACAGTGGCTGTATGTAGCACCGCGTGGAGAAACGGTGAGCATCGGCGGTCACGGTAAGCCGACGAGGCAGGAGCGTCTCGACGGCACAGGGTTATTGACCGTCCACGAACGGTGTGTCGTCACCGCGGTCAACTTCAAATTGGAAACGGTGAAACGCTGGAGTCAGCAAATCGCCGGAGCAGGCTACGTGCCAGCCTACAACCTTACCCTGCTACCAGCCGAGGAGGAAGAAATGCCTCAACTAATGACGAGGATGATTACTACGAAACTCGAGCGTGCGGTGAACAGCCCGCACGAGTTACAAAATCTCAGCGTACGAATACGAAAAATTAAAACGGAATTAAAATCGACGGAGCCGGCTAGCCCGTCAACTCGCACGCAACTATATCATACCGTCGGGTCCTATGCAGTGGGCACGCTTGCCCTGCTGGCCATCGTCGGCTATATGGTACACCGCGCCCTGCGAAGAAGGGCGGGAAAAACTCCCGTACAGGAGCCACATATGATTCCCCGGGTGGCAACCCGGGTCGGCGCATAATTCGGGAAGGAGGAAAAATCGGGAAAACAAAATCCATTTGTTTACAAAAAAGGCCAAAATTTAGTAAAAACAAATTTTTCCAGGGAGGGAAAAAAAAGACATTCATTTATTTTGGCGACAAAATAAAAATACAAAAGAAATTTTTATGGTACACGGCGGAGCTGGGAGAGTCAATACCACTCCGCGAAGCGCCAGTTCATGTCGCCCGCGGCAGCACGGCGGCGACGGGAAGCAGGATCTTCTTCTTCCTCTTCTTCTACCTCGTCCGAGCCCTCCGAGTCCGAGGCCCCGGCTGGACGCGGCATAACACGAGGAGCCCCCCGAGGCAACGGAGCGAGACGACTCCTGGGGAGAAGGGCCTCCCCGGGCCTGGGCATCCGACCATGGACACCGCTGAACTCCATCGCGGCTGCCGAAATTTCCACGGGTCGAGTGGAGCGAACCCTCCGGGAGGCAGGTTGCCCCCTCCGGGACCCCAGCACCACAGGCTCGACCACGGCCGAGTTCTCTTCGGGCCCGATGATCTCCACGTCGGGACTGGACCGGCCAGAGGAACTGGGACGGACCACCAGCGTGTAGACCAAGTCACCAGGGAGGGTGACACGCACTCTCTGGAAAAAAAAAATATAGGGAAAAATAATTAATCGGGTGAAATAATATTCCTTAGGATTAGATAATCGGGAAAAAGGGGAACAACCACAGGGAATATACGAAATTAATTACGAGAGTTAAATGTAAAGAGAGTAAAAAGGGGAAAAAATTATAAATAACCATAATAGTGATAATTACCTTGCCGGGTGGGCTCGGGCTGCGTCTGGAGCTCATCGTGTAGATTCGAATCGTAAAGTAAATAACTGGCGGTCGATGAACGAATAGGTGTAAACACTGGGGAAACGACGGTTAATATATCCCAAAAGTGCAAACGCGTCGACCTACTGAGCGTCGACCTCGACCGTCAGCATAAAGGAATAGCGGCGGCCTTCCGCCTCCGTATTCCGCAAGAGCCCGGAAGCGCGACTAACTCGTACGCCCACCTGTGAAAGGTGGAATTTCTTCTTGCGTATATTCTACGGAAACTTTTTTCCCTTTGCTCATAGCATTAAGCACGGGGCACACGGAAATAATAAAAATAAAGCCCGCCGGAGACGAGCGAAAAGAAATCAGATTTCTTTTCTTTTTAGGGGGGAGGGATGTTGTGCCCCGGGTATGTATTAATAATTATTATAGATAATTCGAAATAGGCATTATTATTTCGAAGAGTCTCGGCACCGATTATTTCGGTTGCGAGACACATTCGCTTGCGTTACGCATCGAGCGTACATCGAGCGTCGAACGTCAAGCGTCGAGCGTCGATACTGCTGACGCAGCAGTTAGGCAACCGCGAGCGCCTCGGTAACTGGGGCACCGACTCGAGAACACCGAGGCGAGAATTGCGAAAAGGAAAATATGCTCCAAATCCCGCTCACGAAAAAGCGAGGATTTGGAAAGATATTTCTTTACCGAAATTAAGTAGATTATAAACTTGCGCTAAAAATTAAGCTGATACCTGCTCTCGAGGAATATATATAGAGGATCGAGAGCAGGTACGGGGCAGTCTGACAACACGGTTGAATACGAACGTTTCCATGGTAATCGGAAACCTTAAGGGTGCAAAGTGTACATCGGTAATTCAAACCTAACCAAAGGTAATTTGAGATAAATTGTGACAAATTGAAAGACTTGAACATTTTAACCATAAAAAGAATAATCATTATTTAATTAAATAACCTCTTGTTAATAAATTATTGATAATAATTTATACTTGTTGAAACTGTAAAATATCGTTAAATAATATCTCAATAAAACTGTGTTAATAATTCACTTGGGTTCTAACCCTTTACTGGATCATCCCCAAAAACAT
>CAKJTD010000029.1:0-50000 GCA_917499995.1 Ichneumon xanthorius | reverse complement strand
GCATTTAAAATTTTGTATCAGTCTATTGGCATATTGGCTTTTCCTACTCACATCAATATTGAAGTCGCCTAGTATTATGACATGTCCCATATCGGTAAGTTTTTCACATTCTTTCGATATTTCCTCAATAAACGTTCCATCACTTGTATTTGGAGAGTGGTAGAGATTGCAAACAATAATCTCATTATATATCCCTAATAATTTGACTATGCACATCCATGTATTTTGTTCTATGTTTTTATTTATTACTACTTTATACTTAATACTTCGATTTATAAATGTCATCACTCCACCTGTTCTTGTACTATGTGAGTCACATCGTACCATTTCGTAATTTCGGATTTTTAACTCGCTTTCATCTATTTCTTGTGTTACATGCGTTTCTGTTAAGCATAGTATTTTCGGCTTGAACTTTACAGTCAATTCTTCTATTTCGTCCTTGTTCTTTAAGAATCCTTGTGCATTTAGTAATAAAATATATGATCTAGGCAAAGTTGTTTCCTTCGATGATTGCTATTCTACCCCATATTGGATATTCTTTCTGCTTCTATTCATTATTATAGCCCCAACATTTAAAACATCTTTTTACGCTTACGTAATCATAAACTGGACAATTTTTCCAACCAACTTTTATTCGCTGCTTTTCTACTAACACCTTATGGGTTTCGGGATCTGTTTCGATAATCATCGTCGTTTCGTTTTCTCGCGTTAGACTCTTTTTTACAATATTCATTATGAATGTCTCTCTTTCTACAAAATCGTTTTGACTCTTTACTCTTTCAATAAACGTTTCTTCCTCCTCTCGTCCTACATCTTCCTCTACTCCTACAACTTTTACTTTCGGTAATTTTTTTTTTGGGCGCGTAGACCCTATATTTCGAGCCCAGATTTTCTTTTAATGCTCCCGCTAGTTTTTCTCTATCTCTACTTTTCTGACATCCAATTATTACTTTTCCGTTTGTCCCCTTTATTATGCTATCGACTCCTACTCCTAGTTCCATTATGTCAACATTGCTTTTCATCGAGTTCGCTGTATCATCACTTGTTTGTTCTATAGTTGGCTGTATTATTATTTCTTCCTTTCTGCTTTTCTTTACCATTTGTGAGTACGTCACGGTTTTTTTCGTCTTTAGTTCGCTTTCCCTACTCTTAACTACGCCATCTACCTCTTTTTCATTTTGCTCACTTATTACTCTTATCTTTTTTAATTCGTCCTTCAATGATTTTATCTCATTCATCAATACTTTCTTTACTTCTCCTACCTCTTCTGCTACAATTTGTTGTAAAGCCGTTGTAAAGCTTTCTCCGATCACTTCATTCACGATGTTCCTCTTGACTTTTTCCATTTCTTCTCGAATGATTTTTCTGAGGCTGCCTTCAACGTTCCCATCTTGCTGATGTTCACCGCCATTTTCGCCTTCCTCGTCTTCATTCCTTTTTCGCTTCTTCCTCTGCTCTTCTTCGGCCTGCTCTTCCTTTGATTGTTTTTTCTTCATATTTGAAATGTCTATTTTCGCTGTACACTGCACCAATTGATTTTTTCCGTTGTAAACTTTGTGTAGTACCACACATCGCGGATGGAAGTGTTTCAAACACTTTGTGCAGTAATGTACCTCGTTTTGTATAACTTTTTTACATTTTCCACAACTTACATCCTCTTGTGTTTCCATTTTATGTTATTTTGTTATACTGCGATTTTTGAATTCGTGAGCGCTGATTTATTTATTTGTTCCGCACTTACGCGGGCACTGCAGACCTGGTAACTTATATCTTTCCGGTCTTTCATAATTTTCCGGTCATCTGACCGGACAGTTGTACTATAGGTTCTCTCGGTGCCTGTAGCCTCAGGTTGATTATCACTGCTTGGATCGTGGAGCCGCACACTGCGCGTCACTGTCGCCGGATCCAAATGGCCGCCTGTATTGTGTGTTTTCTCGTTATTATTTGCTGTTATGTCTCCCTGTCAAAGTGACCACTTTTCCGCATGCAGTTTGTTTGGGGTGATACAATCACCCTCGTCAGTGCACTGGTGTTGTATGCTTATCCGTAGGGCTGAATATCTTGGGGTAATGATGGTCACCCGTCGAGCGTAGCTGTCACTATGATTTTGGGGGTAATGCGGGTCACTCGGGCGTGTACTGCTTTCCATGTAATGAGTCGCACCTCATGAACAGATGGGGGCAATCCGGATCACCGAGTGGCGAGATTTTTCTCATCCGAATTTTTTGATTTAAGTCGTTTTATTTACTATTTTAGTCCACTTTTTTTTTTGTTCACCACTATACGTTATGAAACTACTTTTAATCTGACACTCTCTCATATTATTCATTTACTGTTTTCTCTCATATTGTGTGTATGATATGGAGCTCATTTTTAACACGTGTACACAGAGAGAGAGAGAGAGAGAGAGAGAGAGAGAGAGAGAGAGGGAGAGAGGGAGAGAGTGAGAGAGGGAGAGAGGGAGAGAGGGAGAGAGGGAGAGAGGGAGAGAGGGAGAGAGGGAGAGGGAGAGGGAGAGGGAGAGGGAGAGGGAGAGGGCGGAACAGCTGGTGACGGTGTATCGTCGAGTCGCGCCATCTTGGATTTTCCGTGCGCTGACGGCTGGCTAGCATCGGGCCCCAGCGGGCCCTCTCTCTCTTATGCGTACAGCGTGTTGAGTAGCGCAGCGCCCTGACGTTGTAGCGGCTGGGGGATGAAGTATCAGGCGCGCTGTGGACAGTTGGTGACGGCATAGCAGTGACTCGCGCCATTTTGGATTTTCCAAGAGTGGACTAGGTACGGCCGCATCGCTCTGTACCTTGCGCGCAAGGTGTTTCTCGAGGATAGCTCGATGTTTTACGTGCGCTAGCTTGCTCGAGCGGTCTAAGGCACTGAATGCGAGTAGCGTTTTCCTTGTGAGCGCGCGTTCGATTGCCGCGTGGAAAATGTTTTTATTTATTTTTTCAGGTTATTTAGAAAATATATGAAAGGGATGATTGAAGGTAAGTAAAAAATAATTTTGTTTAAAAATTTTACAATATAGTTTGCATTTTTTATTCTTAAATCTAGTTGTACAGGTTTTTTTAAAATGTATACAAACTTAAAAATGATTCAGTCTAGCGCAACAACGTTGAACAAATTTTTTAACATAGACTCCGCGACCAGTTAACGAGTTCCCAGAGTGAATATTAATGTTTTGCGTACCAGTCGGTAGCTTACACATTATACGCTTATGAAATCTTGCGGCGATTCGATCGTTTTGTTTGAGATCGGCGGTGAAAAGATTCCCGAATTGTAGTAGAGATCCCCCGCCACACATATGATAAAGGAACATAATACAAAACTGGCCACACACATTTGAAGAGAGGCTCTGAATCTGCTTGGTATTCTATCGATAGAGGGTACAGTTCTTGCGTAGACGGTGGATATGGCTTGGTATAAGCGGCGGAATACCATAGCTGTCGAAGTACGATCCACGTCCTCGGCCATCGATGTAGATTGCGACCCAGTGTGTTCCAGGACGCGTGTGGTCATCAGTGTTCACAATAAGGGCTGTCGGTCTCGTTAAGAGAGCTGGAATCTGATCGGCTGCATGAACACTTCGTGAAACTTTAGAGTGTAAGCCCTGCAATGCCTGGCCAGTCTGGATCGTATTCATCACTTGTTACGACTGGAGAGTAACAGTCGCGTGGCTTCTTCAGATTCACAGGTTCAGGCGAGAAGTCAAACTACTGTAGCCGCGTGGCTGTAGGAGGTACGTCGCGAAGAATCCACTCCTTTAATTTTGCAGCGTTGTTTAAGGCACAAGACAGCTCCGGTCTGATTAAGAGCCCGTGATGCAGACAAACTTGCGCCGAGGAAGGTAGATCGTTGAATGATGGACAATCCGTTTCCTCAAGGTTTTTTATTTCACGTGCCGTAACATTTTGCAGATATTTTGCCTTCTCATGCCCGCGAGTATAAATGGTTCCAGCAGCTCGTGTGATCTGTCGGAGATTTGCGTGTAGTGTTCTGATTCCTACGTCTCCTTCGAACCACTCCAGGCCGTGATGATGGCGAGTCGTCCAATTATTCTTCGCGCGCACTGATCTCGGGAGATCCGTGAAAACGTATGCTGGAGCGGTGATCCAATGGCCGACGTACTCTTTGTCTAGCGTAACGACAGCTACTTCTTTAGCAATGAAGCAGTCATCCTTGTCGTAAAACCCTTGAATATCGATGACGTAGTCCATTTTTGTGAAAAATTATGGTCCAGTAAGTACAACCGCTACTGTCGAAGGATCTCTATGTTCTACCGATGAGCGGTGCAGATTCATCGGCGAGATGTTGGCGATGGAGGGGATGAGCGAGGGTGTGCCTCTAATTCGTCAGTTTGACTTTTTTTTTGGTCCTGTAATGGCCCAACCCCTTGAGACGCCTGCTTACAAATAGTTGAGAAGAAAAGTGACGTAAACAGTCCCTTCTATCACCCCCACTATTTTACTACACCTTGCACGAGTCCTGCTAGGTGGCGTAACGCAGTGGAAGTTCAGTTACAAAATAATTCTCGTACGGTATACATCTAAAAAATGGTCCACCGAAGAGCAAAACCTGTGTAAGTATTCACGAGGCGTAACCACGCGACCCAGCAGAGAGGAATGCGTGTGGAAGAACGGACTAGGCACGGGTGGGTGCAGCAGACGAGGACGAAACCTACACCCCGACGGAACAACCGGATGCAGTATCCGAAACAGCCTCCGAAAGTATGGTTTATTCGGAGACGTCAGTATTTCGCTCGTGAAAGGCGTCGACAATTGCGCGCATCGGTGAGGAACACTCAGCTTAATAATTAAAACACGCAGTAATAAAAACCGATTCTTTAAATATAATATATTGTAACAGGAGCAGATTCCTCGTACAATAATTTCCGTATTTATGCGCTTCCTTCTGTGAGAAGTGCACTCAAACGGACGGATTCGGGGACTCGAGCGTTCAGGAATTATGGGCTGGCGTGTCAGAGACAGTTTTGACGTTTGAAAAATATGTTTTATTTGTAAAACTACAGGCTTCAGGATTCATTTAACCCTTTTTCTGTTCGGCTTGAACTCGGTTTATTCGATGCCTATCTCTATTTTCGGAGCAATTCAAACGTGGTTCCTGCGGAACCAAAAGACTGAACAATGAATATCAATTTCGTTCAAGAACTTGTTTCTCCTTCACTTATTGTCTCTATTTATTGCTATGTTTTATGGCTTCAAGGAGATATTTTAATCGAAAGATATTTATTCCGCGTGAACCGCACCACGCATGCGCGGTTGGCTTCTCAGTCGACGCGACGTCCAGCTGGCCGCTGTGCTCTGCGGTCTCGCGATGACGTCACGGCACGGCGATCGCCGGTGACAGTTCGCCCGCCTCGTGATTTGTAATTGGTGTGAAAAGGAGACAAAACGTTTTTACCTTGTTTTTCTTGTATGGGAGCCTTTAGGGGGAGTGAGTGAACCCCTGGCTGTACCTTTGTCCAGTCCTTGGCGTCGGAATATTCGTCTGCTCCAACCTTGCAGTATATAACCGGTCCCTGTGGTCACTTTACCGGATCACTCCGAATGTCACTTTTATTGGTCTTAATTGTGGAAGTTCACGGCGGCACCAAGTTATAAGTTCGCCGTAGCACAAAACGTTTATAAGTCCGATTCTGGCCCGGAATTTATAAGTTCGATTCGGCACAGAATTTTATAAGTCCGATTCGTGCCACAATATTTATAAGTTCACTAGGCACGACAATTTATAAGTCCCTTTTGCGGCACTAGTTTTCTAAGTTCACTCTTCACTAAATTTTATAAGTCCAATATTCACCAATTTTATAAGTCCGGTGTGACACAAAATTTATAAGTTCACTCCGGCACAAATCTTTATAAGTCCGAACGGCACAAAATTTCTAAGTCCGAACGGTCCAGATTGTTATAAGTCCACAGTAGCACAAAATTTATAAGTCCTTTGTGGCACTGTTTCACTTTTGTCACTTTGAACTCACTTTTACTTTTCACTTTTAGTCACTTTTCACTTTTCCTTTGGAGTTGGCCGATGATAAAGTAGATCGTTCACTCATGCTCGACTGCCGAAATCGCCGTCCTTTATACCCCGATTTTGGACTCCCACTCCGTCGGTTTGGCAGATTTCTGGCGGACTCGCGTCTGCGTGCGGTCGCCCGATTATTAATTTTCTGATTGGCTAATCGTGTTGTTCCTGCTTTGCCCTCCAATCCCGGGTCGGTAAGATCGTGACGATTATCCGGTCTTATCCGCTGAGCAAATAATGTGCTCGGTCGGTGCCGTGTGCAACGGGGGGTGTCGTCACTTTTGGCCAATCAGCGAGGCCGATTTTCCCTCGCTTTTGCCTTTCTCCGACCTTGAGCGTGCTTTCGCCGCAAGCCCGCTCGGCAGCGCCGCTGTGCTTCCGAATCCATCGTCTTGCGCGTGCGCGTCGCTTCGGCATCGATCGAGCCGCCGCTCGATCCCGTCGGGTGGCGCCACTTGGCTCTCCGCGGGCTTGTCCGACGGCTGCTCGGCATCTCGCTGGACTGACAGTGTCTCCCGGGCTCTCGCGGTGTGACGTCACCGGGGCCACACGGGAGATTCATTTATGTAGGGGAGTTACAATATACATTCGTTTATTACAGCAGCAGCAGCAGCAGCCCTGTGAATGCATCCGTGAGGACCATCCACGGTGCAGCGAAAAGGTCGGAGCTGAGAAGCGAAAAAGGCGTGAAGAAGCAGAGGAGTTGAAGAAGAAAAAAGGAGAAGAGTCGAAAGCGACGGGAGGATTTAATATTGTTAAAAATGATGATGATGATGATGATGAAATGCGGGAGTTGGTGGAGGTTTTCGAGAGATTAAAAATCGAATAAAAACATAAATACGCTTAATTCTGGGTTAACATATTATTTATTTATAAAACCTTACAACCTTATAATATAATAATATTTACTAATCTTAGATAATTATTGAAGCACGCAGGCTTACCCCGAAAAGTCTACCATGACTTGTCGGGACATGTCGATCTCGACGACGTTATCGAATTCCGAGTACACAATACAATTTACAGTACTCGTTAAAGCAGTCTTGAAACGTATTTCTACACGCACGCTACCGTGTCGAACAAGATTCCAGTGGCCGGCTCGCCCAGCAGAAAGATCGGGCGTTAAATCGAAGCAGTATAGACAGTTACCAAACGGATACGCATCTTTTGTTACACCACAACTATCGTCATCCCAAAGTATTCCCGTACCAGAAACTAGAGTATGATACGACTCGGTGTAAAGGCCTTCATCATAATCAGGTTGCAGAGGTTTACTAGGTACGTGTACACCGTCTACGTAGAGGGATAAGAAATTTAATGAGTAGTGGTGAAAATTAAACGGATTCATAGTTCTATCTCCATTGAAGGCTCGATTATCGACCAAGCCCAGTACGATTCGTCTCGGAAGCTGACCAAGTACAACATTATCAAGTGTTTCACCGTGAACACCGGCATGAATAGTAAATGGTTTCACTTCAACTCGAGTACACGGATATTTAGCCGTTCCTCTACTCAAAGCCTTAGCATGTGCTAGTAAAACACCCGGACTAATTTTAACACGTCGGACAATGAGACTAGCATCGACTATATGCACCGTATAATCCTTCCCAGACGTAGAGGGATAAGAAATTTAATGAGTAGGGGTGAAAATTAAACGGATTCATAGTTCTATCTTCATTGAAGGCTCGATTATCGACCAAGCCCAGTACGATTCGTCTCGGAAGCTGACCAAGTACAACATTATCAAGTGTTTCACCGTGAACACCGGCATGAATAGTAAATGGTTTCACTTCAACTCGAGTAAACGGATATTTAGCCGTTCCTCTACTCAAAGCCTTAGCATGTGCTAGTAAAACACCCGGACTAATTTTAACACGTTGGACAATGAGACTAGCATCGACTATATGCACCGTATAATCCTTCCCAGACGTGTCGATAAGACAAAAAGCATCTCTCGACCGTATAAGACGAAGGCGTAGTTCAACACCGTTGAGTAAAAACTTTTCCTGATTGAAGATATCAGAATGTAGATATCCGGTAAGGTCTACCGTTTTACCATTCGCCATTATAGCCTGCCGCGCAGCTAAACCTTTGTTCGCTTGCACCGGATCACTCCGAATGTCACTTTTATTGGTCTTAATTGTGGAAGTTCACGGCGGCACCAAGTTATAAGTTCGCCGTAGCACAAAACGTTTATAAGTCCGATTCTGGCCCGGAATTTATAAGTTCGATTCGGCACAGAATTTTATAAGTCCGATTCGTGCCACAATATTTATAAGTTCACTAGGCACGACAATTTATAAGCTTACGGGGGCTTGTCTACCCTCAGCCGGCGGAGCCGTCGAAACTGGTTGAGAGTTGAAAAATGACGGTGTATCATCCATCCACATACTGGCACCGAGTTGACAGGCTTTTGTTGAAGCCTTGTAAGTCAGTAGTGATTCAATGTATGCTCGGTACGCATAGGCATTATTCGAGGGTGATACAAGTTTCTGGTTGAATGATACATCTAGTTGATTGAATAATGAATGCAGTAGATTGTTAACAGGTGCTACTTTATCATGAGCGTCAACGGCGCCGTTCCTGGGTTGTAACTTAATACGTAAGTTTAGCATTGTATGGGCTAGATCAATGTATCCGTCACCATGACCGGGGACAACAAATTCAATGGGAGCCTCATCTGTCAGTGAAGAAATGGGCTTATAATGAATTCCTTGAGAAGCTTCTATACTTGTCTGCGTTGGTGGGAGAGTGAATAAATCCAGCTCTGATTTCAAGCACTCGCAAGAGTGCGCGTGTAAGAAAGACATTTTATTTAGTTAATTAGCCAAATATATCTGCAACGGTGCGTTTTTTACGCTTAACAATTTTTGTTTTTTTAGTTTTTCTGGTAGGTTTTTTCTTAGGCTTTGCTGATTTACGCCCCTTTTTCTTACTACGTTTATCGGTTGAAACTTTTTTCTTTTTCTTTGTAGCTTTTCTAGGCCTACGAGTTTTAGTATATTTTAGAGCTCTAAGTGTAGGAGTACCGATGTGAGGACTAGCGTGACCAAACAACGAATGATGCTGTGCCGAGCGGTCCTGTATTTTATATCCTGAACCCTGCATGAGACTCTCAAATGTTTCGTCAGCCTTGCGCTTCAAATTTCTCCCACTCTCGGTCATACGGGCTCTGAATGAATCTTTGAAGGGAGTGTTGTGCGCAACATCACCCAATATATTCATACCAGCATGTAGCGCTTCTTTTCCGACAGCGCGAGCGCCACGAGTGAGCAATGGTAATGCACGTCGAAATAAACCACTGAGAAAGCTTCCTAGACCATGGCCTCGTTGATAGGGAGCCCCAATGAAAACACGATCAACACCGCCGCCGACCTGGCTCTCGTAATGATCAATATATCGATCCATAGCGAAATATTTTATTGTATACGCTTAAAATGTAATGTAGCGGTCAATGTTCCACTCTGGAATGGTACAGGTTTACCAGTGTCGGTCCTTATATCTATCTCGATCGTGCCGAATTCAGTCCGTAATAAAGGTATGTAAATTGGCGGGGAGAATGATTTAGTTTGCGTAGACCCATAAATATAATTTGTATTATCTACAGGTACGATGCGTAACAGAGGTGTCTGAGCATCGCCGGTTATATAATTTTCACATATATCTCTATATACGAATAGTTTATCAGGAAGCGATAGCGATAAATTAGCAGGATAATTTGCGATAAATACCGATTGTTTATGAATATCCATAATTTTTCCGGGTTCGAAACCCAAAGCTTTAGAAAGTTTATCATCAAGACATATAAGATGTGGAAGTATACACTTATCTACAGCGCAGCTATCAGGTACTCGTTTCAAGCTTACAATCCCGCCAATATCCTCATTATATTCAAGGTAGATATGATCTTTGAATACATCCGTTTTATTGATGGTGTCGATTAGTGATTTCACACTGGCATAGAGTCCAGCAGGAATTATAACTTTGTGCGTTTTCGGATGCTTAGTATATTTTCGCGTGACGGTATCGGTAGTATTATCTTGCGGAGTAGTCGTCTGTGAGGTAGCTAGCTTTTTCACACCGTGTTGTGGTATAGAATCTGAAGTAGATTCTGTGCCTAGCGGAAGTGTAGAAGGGCTCAGTGATATGATAGTCTTTTTTGGGTTACGGTTATTGTTAATCTTAACCCACTGATATTGGTTACTAAGAGCTGTTATTGGAGGCGTCCCACCATCAGCTTTATTTCTCTCATCTACATGCAGAAACGTACGGGGAAATTGAATTTCTGTTAAGGCTACAGCCCATTCTCCAGGCATCTTCAATTGTTTTGGAAGCTGTGTTATATAGTGTGCCACCGTATTATCGGGGTAGTACTTCATACTACTGTTGCTCGGTAGCACAAGGTAAAACTGATCTCTCATTTTTGAAATTTTGCTACTATTTATTCACTATATTTGCTGCAGGTATCCAGGAATTAAATTTTTCGGGGTATCCTCGCCAGCTAACAAAGTATTGTTTATTACGGCCTTTCCCTTTAGTCTTGAGAATTTTTTCAATTAAAAATTCTTCCGTTTCAATTTCCTTCTTTACAACGCTTAATTCTTCTTCATAGAAAAAACCGTCAATTTCCTCGTCGTTCAAATCAACCAGTTCATATATATGGGTGGTTGTCTATTTGTAATAATCTTGTGAATCTTGAATATTTCTTCGCTCCAGCGAGCTTCGTAACCTTTCTCGAACGCAGACTTTGCTTTACTGATGCGTACAAGCTCACCGACCTTGTATTTAGGCACTTTGTGACACAGCTTGTATCGTTTCACCATATTTGCGTGTGCGATAGCCGCATTGTACAGAGTCACGGCCGCCGGTTGCATCTTGATAGTAGAGTGTTTTGTATCATTGTAAGCATGCACTATAGATTGTAATACATCGATATAGCGTCATGTATTTTTATGTGTAAAATATCGCCACATCCGCTCCTTTAATGTTCTGTTGAAACGTTCTACAATAGCGGCTTTGATATCGGGGTTTCGGGCCACTCGGAAATTTATTCCACGACTCTTCAAAAATTGCTGCAAAAGGCTACCGACAAATTCTTTGCCTCGATCTGTCTGTAGCCATACAGGCGCTCGACCACTGCTTCGAGAGAGTATTCGTTTGAACCCTTCTGTAGTTTCTGCACAAGTTTTATCACGCAGCGTCTCAACCCATGCATACTTGCTGAGAACATCAATAACCACTAAAAGATAAACAGAGCCGTCATTTTCATCTTTAAGAGAGCGTAGATCAACGAGATCAGCTTCCCACACGTCATCGATATTATCGACGGTGTAGTGTCGCCGCGGAAATCGTCGTCGTATAGGTCTGTGTAGTGTGTAAGCATCCTGTGTTCTTAACCAGTTAGTGACGTCTTCACGAGGAATTTTCTCGTTATCAGCCGCATTAATTAGGTTTGGCGCGCCGGCGTATCCAGCGTGATGCGTAGGATCATAATAAAACTTCTTTAATAAATCCATTCTATTTTTTTTTATTTCAGTTTTAATGTTTTCCACGATCGTATTGACTCACTAGTATGAGTTCGACGCCTGTTGCCTGATAAATTTAAGCTATTCTGAGTTGTATCCGGTGTATTAGGATTTGACTTTGCCAAGTTTCGTCTAGAATTTAGAGGTGTGTTGAGATTCCGACTCTCATACAACAGGCTTGTATTACCAATAAATTCACGAGGGATCCCTAAACGCCTGAGTTCATTTCCAAATTGCTCACGACCAATGGCACGCACAGTTTTTCTATGGCGCATAGTATCATTTACAAGATCTATAATATTCGATTCTTTTATTGGTTCACCGTTGATATGGACCACTCCCGATTTATCCCACGTTAGAGTGGTGTTGGAGCTGGCATGCAAATGATTCAATAACTGCTCCGCTTGTCTTCTATATGTTTTTGGTACACTAGCCAGAATAACTTCGTCAGATATTTGCTCAGCTTCAGTAGTTGTCTGGACCGTTTCCTCAGATGCCTGCTCAGCAGGTTTGGCACTTACTGAAGAGGTTATGTTAATTTTAGGTCGCCTCTCCTCGTCGACAAAAAATTGGTGGCGTTGTAAAACTTGCTGGTAAAGTTTCCATTTCTCTCGTTGGTTCGCAGAAGTCACTGAGCGCAGTATATCATCCATTTCGGTGTCGAGTCTACTGAGTGTCGTGCCTGGTGTTTGAACGGAGCGCGTCTGCTCTATCTGCTCGCGCGATGGCATGGCAGCATCTTGAGGCACTAAAACCATTTTCTTTGCGTGCTGCATCTTGTCAATTACGTGTGAAAATATTAGACAGCACAGTGCCTATGATTGGGAGAAGAAGAGGTAGTAAGAATCTACTTCCCTTTTGCACAATTACACGTTTTTTCGTCTTCCAACTACCAGTTTTATTTACGAGACGGCGCAAAATTTTTTTATATTTAGATAGTTTTATTCGTTCACTCTTTTTCAACGGGACTGCACCGTTTAAGGTATTTAACGCGCACTCACAAATACATCGAACACCGCTTCGATCTATCTTGTGCAATAATGAATCGCGCTGATGTTTCTCCAGATGGCATAGAGCATGCAGTAAGATTATATTCTTCTTCCCAAGCGAAGCTTTAGCCGTTGTTGTTGGAGCCATAGCCGAGACTCGAATGATGTTCGTACATTCGTTACGGCCTATTTATACTTTATAAATCACCGACAACCGGATCCTCGTTTTGGCACATATACAAAATTATGAGCATCATCCGGAAAAATGCAGGTGCGGAATCGACAATTATCGGGAGTAGACTGTTTCAAATCTAGAAGCAAATAACCGTGCGGTTTTGATGTTGCATCGTGGTAAGCTTCTTGTAAAAATTTTGGGTCTTCAGGATAAATTTGACGTGCCAGATGCGAAATCTGCGCTCGATCACGAGGATTTTTAAATGCTACGATATAATTCGTGTTTAAACAAATATCCCGCTGACCTCTACCTTGATGAAAAATGTTTTGCGTTATAAAAATTACGCTAATATTTTTATGGTGACTCCCCTTTGTGAATAAGTCTACAATTTCACCGTTTGAAGACTCATGCATTAGATCGTCGATAATTAAAAGTTTTGGCCTACGATCACCGGCAATGTCAGAACTTTGTGATAAACCTTCTAAAAATTCGATATTTTTATCGTAATCGCTGTACCCGTCCTGCCACTCTGAATAATAAAAAAGAATTCGCGCAAACTCTACGTCAGCCATGCTTGAAATATATTTTAAAAACTTCTTTACGAAGCATGTTTTACCGCACCCGGTAGGACCGGCAATAATGGAGGTCCACGGATGCTTCCAACGCGGGTCCATATCGGCTAATGAGCGGAACCAGGAACATGAGGGGTATTAAATATACAGAGAAATATACAATATAACATTTATTTGATATATACAAAAAAAATTAAGAAATTAAAAATTTAAAAATAAAAAAAATACATTTAAACAAAAGTTTTGAAAATTATTTTCACGGAGTCGGTACAATATCTTGCGTCTTACTTGAAGTCGGCCCACAAAAATACCACAACACTATCGTTTAGTGTCGCGATTGTCGGATTGAGTTCTGAAACTAATACAAAAAAATTAGAATAAATAAAACTGAATAAAAATATTAGATTATAAATTATGCTCCTATTATAAGCCATTGTAACCACTGCCGCCCGCGAAGGTACATGCGAAATAAGCTCCTTATATAAATAATAAGCTACTCTTTACAGTGTATAATCGCGGTTATACATACGACCGACAAGCTTGTCCGCAGGAAGATCGAGGGAAGAGATAGGAGAAATAAAAAAAGTTGCTCACGATTTACAAGAAAAAACTTTTTTTTTTTATTTTTCTTAAAAATATCATTAACCTAATACATAATACATTATATACAAAAAAATATATACAGTGGGGCGTACGGCTCACCACAAGTCCGGGTATAGCTCCCACATATACCCGCCACCTGCAATGAAACCGAGCATTTATTTACAAAAATTTACAAATATACAAAAATTACACATATTAAACAAATTTACTCTAACGAGATTCACCCCAAGTAGCCATACGGCAGTGAGTCATGCTCACCCCATCACCGTCTCTTGACGAGGACTGGCTCACATGTTTTTGTCTCCTGCCGCGTGACTACTCGGTGAAAAGCATCTCGCCGGATGGCACTAAATTTCAGGGCTATCGCTGTGCCGGGTTCTTGAACGAGCCTGCAGATCGAATCGAAATTGATCAGTGACCCGTTTTTCTGGTTCAGGCATATACCTTTCACCTTGCACGTTGCAATTTCGCTTCGATCGACTTTCTGCACCACGTATCCATAGAATTTAGGCCCTCCGGAGACGAAACGTTTAATATAGCTGTCAGGACCGTACTCTTTCAGCTCGTTCGTCATGTCGCCTAGAAGATTACCAAGCGGTGGATGGTACTCTCCGACGACACCGCTACTTATATATATACACGAATCTGAATCTAATTTCTCAAGGCACGAATATAATTTCAGCTTAGCCTGTGCCGTCGTATATGCGGCAATGACGACGTTCACATGGGGGTTTACGTCGGCGCTTTCGGTGGTTTTTTTGCCAACACACGTACATCACCTCGTCGTTGACGTGGATAATTTTGTTGACCTCGCATCCCCGATCGGTTAACAGTTGTAACAGTCGCTGACGCGTTGTTACAACCTCCGTCTTTGGCAGATTTTCGCGTTGTCCGAATTTACCCCAAGAAGAGTTCAGACACAGCTTTGCCACCGACCTCAGCCCTGGATTTACGTCGATTCGCTCGCGATCTAGTGCTACACCTTCTTCTTCAAGGAAACTAGCAATGTACGCCGTTTTACTCTCTTCGGTGGTACACTCTCCAGGCCATCCACTAGCCTCCTGCTTTATCTTAAGCCAGAGGTTAATGTAGGCACCGAAGAGGCCTGGCGTTTGACTAGCTTTATCGCCCTGTTCAACTGCATACTGCCAGATCTCTTGAACAGCTAGAATTCGATAGCCTTTCTCGACGGCTTTTTGAAGCTCGCACGATACCCAAGTACCCTCGAAAGCTCGATCAACCTCCCTCTCGTGAGGACACGGACTCTGTCGCATCTCCTCGCAGCATTTTCGACATAATGCGAACATTAGTCGATTATGCATGCGTACCGGGAGCACGGGATGGTAGAGATTTCGAGGTGGTAACACCGTGCATCGCACGAGTCCTTCGACGTTGCTGAGATCGTTGTTGCGTCCTACTATCTCATGACACGTATCAGTTGTATATATGGTCGGATGACCGACAGGGAAGCGTCCGTACTTACAGATATAGGGGTATACAGTGAGCACACGTCAACATAGTGCATTTTCTCAGTACCCCTAGTCTCGCAATAGCTACGAGTGTTTCCCGTTCGGCCCCCGAAAAACGCGTCCCGAGGATTTAGCGGCTGATCGGTCAGAATGGGGTGTCTGCTTAGGAGGTCGTTAATTTGCGGATTCGTAGTTTTGAAGCGAATATACTCGCACTCCCAGATCTCGTGAAGCGTATATCCGAGAGATTTTATACGCGCGGAGGTGGTTAATGTCCGAACAAACCGATCGTTGAAAGTAGTGCCGCACCACTCTTCATCGCGCTTACTTTTGTCTCTGTAACATTTGTCACAGCCGTGAAAGTAGCAGCCATGAAACTGTAGAACATGCTCTACACCATCGGCCGTTCGGTAATAACCGTCTACGCGCGTACCATCGATTAATTTACGTTCGCGCCCGCGACCCGCATGATCGATTTGCATACCCAAATCATGCTCGCACCATAGCAGCCATTCTAATGCGATCTCGGACTGCCGATCTACCCTACGATACCCGTTTCGCGGTAGCACCGAGATTTTATTTTTTGTTAAAAAATTTCGACGAAACACTTTATTGCAAGCGGATGCGATAGTGACGGCTTCGACAAACGGACACACGTCACCGCTTTCTATAAATATCTTGCGGAAGGCAGCGCACGCCTTCCGAAGAATTTCTACGTCCGATCTACAATATGCTACGATCTCCCGTGCAAAATCGAACTCGTATCCCGCAAGTCGAGTTTTCTCGTGCCACTCCAGAAAAATTTTCCTGTCTGACGGTGACATTGTGTCCACCGAATAGTCCGCGAGAGGTGGTAGTGGGCCTTTGTAATTTTGATTTTCAATTTTATTAAAAAGGTGCGGGAAGGTACCTTTGAAAACATTTTCTCCTAAGCCGAAGGCTTTTGGGAGTTTACTCAACGGCATGTGAAAATAATTTAGACTGTCGATGGACTTGACTGGCCCGATGCTCATCTCCATTATACTCGTGCCGTTAGTGATTAATCGCGGAGTTACACGCTTTTCCTCGACGATATGCCTCAGAATAAATTGAGCATCGAAACCTTTAGCGTTATGCGCGATGCATATAACGCGTCCAACGTTAGAACGCTCTCGTAGAGCGTACTCCACAAATTCTGCTACGGGGTTTTCGTGAAACACTTTTTCACTATCCTCCTCGCACAGACTACATGTCCACACATCGTCCGACAGGTCTACGTATTTACTGCATCGCTGCTGACTGATACACAGGTTTACTTCGTGCAAATACGTATCGTTTACGCCCTCGACCTCGCGCTCTTGACGGGTCTCGAAATCATAAAAAATAAATATATCCGGTCGCTCCGAAGGTTTCGCCGGTCGCAGCGGTGGCATAAAGCACGCGTGATTTTCGGGGCGCTTCTCTTTACATGTCCGGCAAAAAAATATCCCGCATTCGTGCTTGCCGGCACCTTTCTTGTATACTTGTCTTAGACAGTCTTTGCACGTTTGCAACATGTCGCATAGACGCGATTGGGCCCCATGCGACCCGACCGTTCTATGACGCTCTAAACAATCTACCCCGCGAAAGAAGCGCCCGCACGGCTCGCAACGAATCTTCGGTAACTCGGTGTCACACGGAGGGCTAGTCATGCAGTATGGACATTTCTGTCCACACCGATGAGCTGTTACCCTGCTGTATGATACACCGCAAGGCGCGCAGAAAAAAGCTGCACCGGCTGCTGCAGGTAGATTCAGGATTAGCCCGTAGTGGTGAGCTTGAGTATCGTGCAGTAAATATATGTTGTGCACGACTTTCGGTACGCAGCGAAGCACAGCATCGGTGCCGTTAAAAATTGCGGGCTCGCTACTTCCGAACGTGTCGATGTCAAACATAATTAAAGCTATACCCTCGCCGGAAAGCACTTCCTGAAACGCCTGCAGCTCGGCTATACCGCAGCCAGTTTCAGGGATCTCGATATTCGCAGCCCGAACTAGTTCTGCGGCTAGCGTTTTTTGAAGCACCGATCTATCGCGATGCACGTTGTCCCAGCGGCTGTGGAGAGCCCCTTCCCGAATATGCCCGCGCTCCGCATATACTTTCCCCGCTACGATAGTCCGTGGGAGGCACAGGTTATCGTTATTTTGGAATTGAACGACGGATTTCTTTTTCCAAAATTGTTCGCCCTGTATCTTCTTAGGCCTTCCCGAACCTACCGGCATCTCAACTATACTACTCGTTATGACGAACGAGTCGTCGATACAAAAACCGGCAGCACTTTGCGCGACGCTGCTGATCACACCAAATAAGTCGTCGAAATGGAAATCGCCGACCGGACGGAATGATATGCCTGACGGCCCCCGCGTGAACGCGTTCGAACGGAATTCTATGCCGACCATGTCCGTCGGCTCACTACCACTCACGATAAGCGTGTGCAGCTCGCGAATGGCGTCCTCTAGCCACTCTACTAGATTCGTGTTCGCGGGTGGTTCGCGGATCCTAACCGTCATAATTGTATTGCTAGTCTTAAATCTAGCGAAGCGTCGGCGGCTTTCCACGCGGTGCAAGATCTTTGACTCACCGGACAGTGGAGTTGCTGAATCTCGAAGAAAGTCGGAGAATGTTGGTGAAACCTCCACCGATGGACCTGGCGCCGCTGGTTGTGGCGATGCTGTTATTAGCCGTGAGGGACCAGCAACCGGGTCGTCCGTCAACCCTCGACCGATCTGCGACGAGGTCGCGACAGGTTGCGATAGCGGTAGGAGTTCGCCGTCGAATATATCGATCTCCGGTTCGATATCCTCCGATCCCCCGCCATGAACGACGATCGCCGACGCCGCGCACTGCTCCTCTGTCTCCATCGGCTCCTCGGCTATCGACATGTTGAGTGTCGCATTGAGGAGATCGATATCGTCATCGAAAATCAGCGAGTCTGGAAGAACTGGAAAAATATTCATATATATATATATATATATATATATATATATATATATAACATATAATATAACATACAGCATATATAGCCATTCTCGTACCTTCGGCAGCAGGAGGCGAATCACTCCGCATAGCATCGATCCTGTTGAAATCCTCTGCGCAGTTCGAGGTGTTCCATACAACATCTTCGAACGGCTCAGCGTTAGAGGGACCCGCTTGCTCAACTTCCCGCAGCAGCGCAAGCTCTTCCTCTCTTCGAGCAAGCCGTGCTGCTTGCTGGGCAAGTAGCTCATCCCGTTCAGCTAGCCGCGCTAGCATCTCAGCCTCCTTCCGAGCATCTGAAATTAATAATTTTTTATATTGTCTTTTTTTTGTATTATCTCTTTCTATTATGTCTTTTGTATTATCTCTTTGTATTATGTCTTTTTTGTATTATTATTTTTGTATTGTGTAAGTTACTTTTTTGTAAGTTTTTTTGTATTTTATATTTGTTTTAGTCTACATCTCGATTAACGCGGATGGCTCGAATAAATTGGGACGCCTCTTATAACACGGCGGCTCACTTGATCAAAGATCGTATAAACATACTTCTACTATTCCTTAAAAAAAAGTAATTATTTTACTACTTACGGAAACTGGCGATCTCCTCGCGGAGAGCCACAGAATCCCTCGATGATCGGTATTGGCGTCTTATCGATCGCAGTGCAAACGATCTTCAACGCCTCAAAACTTGCACTGAATTTTCCGGCGTTGTACATCCTAACAGTAGTCTTCACCGGAAGGTAATTCACCAGACACTTAAAATGTCCGATTAGAGCATCATGACGCATACACTTTAACGCTGTATCGCTAGAGCGTTCCAACACGTTTATCACAAACGGGAGGGCATTTTCCTCCAACACTAGCCGGACCTCACGAACAATTCCGCGGATCACTGAGTCGACCATTTTGGAGTTCTTTTTAAAAATATTCGCTTAGACAACACTAACAAAACTTAGCACCACTGATTGAAAATGCTGAGAATGTTTCGACTCGAACGTCTACACGAAATAATGTCCATTTCTGTAAAACTCGCAAACTTATAGTTTTTCGCCCCACTCAGCGGCAATGACCCGAGAACTGTCACTGGCTAGTTAAAAACTATCCTTTTCTAATTTTTTTCGTCATCCCGCAAACACGAGGTAAAAAAAACCCTTCGGACGACGTACTATAAAAACTAGTGCTCGAGCGGTGCGGGCTAGAGAGTATTCCTGCTTAAGTATTTTATTGCACCTACGCGGTGTCTCAACCGGCGCGGAACCCTCCGGCGTTGTAAAGGCTAGAGCGTCTCATTGTACCCTGTGTCTTGTATTTTTACTTTCTTTTTCATTTAATTTTCCTCACGGTAGAAGTATGTCCTCGTCTTTCAACGCTTGACCATCGAGTGCTACAAATAGCTGTAACTTTTCAGGTTTTTTTTCCAGAAGGGTTTGTGTATTGACACGCCTGTATTGGAATACACCAATCTTGGGAAGAGTTATGTGACTCCAGAAAAGACGAAGAGTGATTCGTCGCGGGTGGTCTACACAGCCTCCAAGGCCCAATACAGCGCGCGCGCCCCCACCTGAGACAACAGCATCCCTGAGGCGTGTCTTCATCCCTTCTCCCGGAAAATTGCATCACTTTCTCCAGCTCTAAACCCGAGTGTGCCTTCACCCCCGAGTCATTACGTCTCCACGACTTGGACAGTACAGCCTCGTTCTCTCAAATATCCTCCAAAAAACATAGAGCAAAAAAATGGAAAATTTTACTAACGTTGTGAAGGAAGCCCAGAAAAAATTATCGGCGTCAGGAATACTTACCCGTTTTCCGTTGTAAATACTACGGCGGAGTTCGAGTCGAAGCGAGTTCGCGGAGAGGACAATACGCTTGACCCTGTAATTGGCTGGCAACCCTTGAGCAAGGCAATGCTATTATCCACAACATACAGCCTGAATACCTCGGGTAGTAAGATGGTCACGGTGGGACTTGAGCTAGTAAACGGACACGACTTCGAGGTGGCAATAAAATTCTCCGGCCGTCACGCGGCAGGGATTTCTCTCAACGTCGTCGAGTGGCATCAGCTCTGCGAGCGGATGACAATTATCACCCCGTGGTTCAAAGCAGGAAAGGGTTCCGCCAACGATCGAACTCCAAATATGAACCCGCTGGGCCGCCAGAAAATAAGTTTTACGACGGCTTACAACGAAAAAGCTATTTTATTGGAAATAAAAGACTCAGCGAAGAAAAACTTTGGCGCCGAAGAAACACAGTATCAGAGGAACAAAAGACCCAAGAATACGTACCCCGTTGGTATTCTCTTCCAAAGAACAACGTACGAGGGACTTGTTATGCTGAGTAAATGCATATATCATAGAATTCGTTTACTTAAAGACGAACTCGAGCTCGTGAGAGAGATCAGAGATATTATTATTGAGGAAATTAGTTTTGAGGGTACGGTACAGGACTGGCATAATGCTACAAGAGAAAAAGTCTCGTCAATCGCGTTCAAATATATGATGGATGAACGCATAATTTTAGCCCTGAAAAACCGACGAGATATCTACGGAGGAGATGAAGAGACGAGCGACAAACGACAGTTGATTGCCAAAGAATTATTGTGCATTCATCGTGAATACATTTTCCGTGCAGTGGTGGCTCGTATAAATGAACTGCCTTAGAGAATAATTACCGAAGATTCTCATATGCATAAAAATTTACGCACAAAGAAAAATGTACACGTAGATATAAGGATAAAAATATTTGTATACATTAAAAAACCTGTACAACTAGATTTAAGAATAAAAATGCAAACTACATTGTAAAATTTTTAAACAAAATTATTTTTTACTTACCTTCAACCATCCCTTTCATATATTTTCTAAATAACCTGAAAAAATAAATAAAAACATTTTCCACGCGGCAATCGAACGCGCGCTCACAAGGAAAACGCTACTCGCATTCAGTGCCTTAGACCGCTCGAGCAAGCTAGCGCACGTAAAGCATCGAGCTACCCTCGAGAAACATCTTGCGCGCAAGGTACAGAGCGATGCGGCCGTACCTAGTCCACTCTTGGAAAATCCAAAATGGCGCGAGTCACTGCTATGCCGTCACCAACTGTCCACAGCGCTCCTGATACTTCATCGCTCAGCCGCTACAGCGTCAGGGCGCTGCGCTACTCAACACGCTGTACGCATAAGAGAGAGAGGGCCCGCTGGGGCCCGATGCTAGCCAGCCGTCAGCGCACGGAAAATCCAAGATGGCGCGACTCGACGATACACCGTCACCAGCTGTCCCACACGCTCCAGCCAGCTCTACCTCACCACCCTCTCCCCCTCTCCCCCCTCTCCCCCTCTCCCCCTCCCCCTCGCCCTCCCCCTCCCTCTCCCGAATATATAGAAAGTATAGAAAATATAACAAATATAACAATTGCTCAATAGAGGTTTGAGGTAACACATAACTAAATTATTTGCAACAAATCAGTAAAGGTATAAAGTATAAAATATAAAGTATGACGTTGTAGCGAATTTGAAGGTACCGCGACGCTATCCTCACTGTCACGGGGAGACGCAGACACGGATCAAGAGACGCGGTAGCGTCTCGACGCCAAGTACTTAAACAAAATTTTTTAAGCGAAGGACGCTACCAAGTAGTTATACTCCAAAATGCCGGAAGTATTTCTTTGCTCTACACTGAGGAAAACAAATGGTTGAATTAACCAAATGC
Organism: Ichneumon xanthorius; assembly: GCA_917499995.1. Classification (NCBI taxonomy): domain Eukaryota; kingdom Metazoa; phylum Arthropoda; class Insecta; order Hymenoptera; family Ichneumonidae; genus Ichneumon; species Ichneumon xanthorius. Next base: position 27,938 of record CAKJTD010000029.1, on the reverse strand, counting down.
GCGGTGACATACGTTCAAAGGTGTATTCGGTTGGTATAACAAAAATGTTTATTTCAATCGACAAATTTTGAATAAATTGAAGCAAATAATCATTTAACAAAACAATGCTTTATTTGTGCCAAACAAATAGCAGCTTTAAACGTGTGTCACCGCGACTTTTGATTAATCCAACCAATTTTTTTTCTCAGTGTACGTTATCTCACAAATAAATCATCGGATCGAAATGATAATAAGATTTTTACTATAGAATGTCTATCCAAACTTTTCAGTTCGCTTAATTCCGAACACATTCGTTCGGTGGATTCTTGCGTACGATGATCGTGATCAGCAATCGATCCAAAATGTTTCGATTGTGCGTGAGTTAACGAGATAATTTTCGGACTGCTCGATCTCGGCAACGAAGCATCGGATTGAATTTTCAAGGACACTTTTATGATATAATTCGGACCCAAGCTTTCCAATGGGCCTAATTACGATCATAATCGTCCAGCGGTTCCCGAGATATGATGAGGTGAACCTGAAATACGGGTGTGAGGTGATACGTGCTATACGCAAAAATTCTACGGATTCTTCGGAAATCTTCACGATGGACCCGGTGAGTATTTTTATATAAAATATAAACTGATTGACACTCAGTTTGGTCAATATTGTTATTGCAGCAATGGAACAATTTTTTTGTAAAAAAAATGTTTACCAAATATTGTTTAAACGATGTTTAAAGAATGCATTATAAAATATGAACCGATTGACACCATACTAGGTCACTATTATTATTTAGGTAAAGGAACAATCAAGTACTTTAAAAAAAGTATTTTTTTAAGCGAAATCCTATCACATTTACAGGGTTTTAAAAATAGGTGAAATCAAACACAAAATACTTTTTTTGCATACAGTTACTGCAGTTATTGCAGTTACTTTGCCTCTTCCCTTGATTATTTGAATGAACCATGTACGACAGCTGTTGTAAAAAAAAAAACTGGCACGCCAAGGTTTTTTTGTCAAGATTTTTTGCATCTTGTATTTTTCTTTTTTAGATTGTTTTGATAAACATATTTTTTAAAGAATTTTTTAATATGTACTACTACTTGGCTGATTTCATTTGGTTTCTTTTCGATTTGGTTTTTTTTAATTACTTTGATGAACGTCTTTTTGGAAGAATTTTTTTGTTAAGAGAATATTTTAAGAAACATCTGTTTTGGCAGATTTTTTAATTTTTATTAGGAATACGAGACAGATAGGTGGGAGGCGTACGTATACTCCCACCTATATGTAATAATTTGGTTATACGAGGGTCACTTCTCGTCTGGACGCCGCCGAACATCGATGTACACTCTCTTATATTAAAACTATATCATCGATAAGTGTATTCCCATCGAAACTTATATTAATCATATCTGGAGTCATCATCCTGGTACCTGACGAGGTGAACAATCAGTAGGATGGACTTCGATAAATACTGAGATGAGTAAAATAGCTACGATTATTCATTGTCTCAATATTAATAGATAAGCATATTTTAACTGACGTGATGGGATACGGGGCCTTGAGTCCATGAATAATTGGCGTGCGAAATATTCGAGTCGACGAGAAGAATTTTGTTTCGTAATCTTAAATCGTATGCAATAATTGTTGATATAATATTTTTTTTAGATGGATGAGTGTGTGTGTATGTAATTGTAAGAATAATTCTATGTGATTTTTTGGGCCTTATACACCTATTGTTATATTTCTTTTCACTGAAACATATTCTATTTATTAATTTTGTAAAGAAAAAGACTAAGATTATAAAATTCGTTGGCTACCACAAGTTTGTTTCTTTGGTATATTATTTTTGTTTCTCATGTCATTTTTATCTCGTTAGTAATTTAGTATGCAATTTTAATTTCAAATATTTATTTTAATATTGTTTCTCAGGATGCTATACGAGATACCGATTCGTTTCCCTTTTATTATTTGTCTTTTCTGTTTGTGTGTGCTATATTACATGGCTCGTATCACAATTTTCATTGTATGGCATTTCACGTTTACATTTTCTAATAATCTTTCCAATTTTTCCTAATTAAATTGGTTGGAGAGAAATTTTTGCAATTAGTAATTAATTAATATTTGATAAAAGGAAGAATAGAAAATAGGAAATAATAAAATCACTACAACGTATAAGGTATGAAGTAAAGCAAAATAGTATATTATGCCATAAGGGAGGAAAGTGCGTGTTTTCACCGAGTGTGAAGTTTCATGCCCGAGCGAAGCGAGGGCAGAAATTCACACGAGGTGAAAACACGCACGTTCCTCCCTTGTCGCATACGATATTTTTTTTCCGACTTCGTTAAAATAACCACATTTCTTGCGTCGCAAAATCGTGATATTCGCCAATGACCATTACTCCCCGGGAGTAATAGCGCTTGCAGAGGGAGTAATGAGTACTATTACTCCCTAGGGAGTAATGGAACTGTACTGCGCATGCGCACAGGTTAGTAATGATCATCGGTCAAAAATAGGCCATTTTCCGCCCGTATTGCACGCAAGAAATGTGGCTATTTTAGCGAAGACGGGAAAAAAATACTTTTTTGAAAAAAAGTAAAAAGGTATGCCAAGTACTTAAAAATTGTATTCTCGTTCAGAAAATGTTTATCAAATAAAACCTCTTAAAAATAAAAAAATCTGCCAAAACAGATGTTTATCAAAACAGTCTCTTAACAAAAAAATTCTTCCAAAAAGACGTTCATCAAAGTAATTTAAAACAAAAAATGTGTATCGAAACCTAAAAAACAAAATCGAAAAAAATCCAATCAAAGTAGCCAAGTAGTAGTACATACAAAAAATTCTTCAAAAAATATGTTTTTCAAAACAATCTAAAAAAAAACAAGATGCAAAAAATCTTGACAAAAAAAAACTTGGCGTGCCAGTTTTTTTCACAATTACAGTTACTGCAGTTATTGCATTTACTTTCCCTCTCCCTTGATTATTTGAATGAACCATGTACGACAGCTATCGTAAAAAAAACTGTCACGCCAAGTTTTTTTTGTCAAGATTTTTTGCATCTTGTTTTTTCTTTAGATTGTTTTGGTAAAAATATTTTTTGAAGAATGTTTTGTATGTACTACTACTTGGCTACTTTGATTTGATTTTTTTCGATTTTTTTTAGGTTTCGATATGTGACAGTCCCATAATTCGAGTTAGTATTTTTAGCGCAGAAAACTCAAGTTAATATTTTTATCTAAATTCTCGCTAATCTATTGCACCGTCAGCACCTTCCGTGCGAACGTTCATGCTCTCACGGTAACGGTCCAGCCGCTGCGCCCACCACGTGCGAGCAGCGGCCGTCTTATCAGCGCGTAAGAATACTTTGGCGCGCGCAACAATAGGCGAGGGCCCTGCTTCCGTCAGGCCCTTTATTCAGTTCATCTCAGCGTCCCGAGTCTGTAAGACGTACACTCTCCTTCACTTCAATAAAACAGTTTTAACCTTATTTAGGCATCACACATTGATTCAAAACGCCTCGACGAATCCTGACTATCACAGATACACATTTTTTTTTAAATTACTTTGATGAACGTCTTTTTGGAAGAATTTTTTTGTTAAGAGACTGTTTTGATAAACATCTGTTTTGGCAGATTTTTTTTATTTTTAAGAGGTTTTATTTGATAAACATTTTCTGAACGAGAATACAATTTTTAAGTACTTGGCGTACGTTTTTACTTTTTTTCAAAAAAGTATTTTTTGCTTTCATTTCACCTATTTTTGACATCCAGTCACGTAGTTTGATTGATTATTACCAACATACAGTGAATAAACAGAATCATCTTCCTGTAAAATATATTCGTGTAACATTTTATGGTGACGAAAGGCACCTTCGATACCTTGAGTAGCTGCTCTTGATGATCTGGTTCTTCGAAGGCAATTGAGTTAGGACCAGGAGGTGGTTTTCATCATGCGTAGCTGAAAAAAAAACTTATCTCTCTCGCATTATGGATAAAGACATCTTTTGGTGCTGACGCAGTGCCTCTGAAGTTCTAGAGCATCGATGGCATCTGTATGTGGAGCTGGCGATGCCTTTCACCACTATATGTAAAAATGATATATATAATAAATTATAAATTTTCACTGCGAGCCTTTAATTATGCATCGCCAGGGGAAAATGTCCCAAATAGAATGCCAGCTCTGTCAGGAAAAGATTAATCCTCGGTTTGGGTATATGTAAATAAGTGCATATTTTTCGGACGGACCATAGATTCCATTTTAAAAAAGCTGATCCATCTTCCTGACAAATATATTTGTGTAACATTTTATTATATATTTCAAAAGTAAAAATAAAACGAAACTTGAAAGATAGGTTAGTCATAAAAATATCGTGGAAAAATTAACTTTACACGTTCAACGCAGAATTAAAAGAGCATTAAAATAATTAATAATTATGAATAAAAAGAAAATACTAGGTATGTTTAAAAGACATTTTATTTTTGTTTACAGGAATCACTCCTGTATCTACATAATAATAAACGTCGAGATGCTTTCATGTTACACGAATAATCACTGATTGAATCGCTTAATTGCACGAATCATTGCTTCTCACTTAATTACACGAATCATTGTTTTAATCGCTTACAGAAAAACAATTTTTCAACAAAAAGTTTCATGCCAGGCAATATCCGACTACTTCAGAGGCGCGATAGAATCCTGAACGCAGCACAGCAGTCGAAAGACGAGCCAGCTGATATGGCGAACGCATGCGCAGTAGACGCGAGGCGCATGCGCAATAGACGCGAGGACTCACATCACATCACAGGACACTTTTATAATATTTTCGGACCTCGAGAGGTACCCGATGCCCATATCTCGGCATCTACCGTGTGACTCCCCTACATATTAAGATCTCCCGTGTGGCCCCGGTGACGTCACACCGCGAGAGCCCGGGAGACACTGTCAGTCCAGCGAGATGCCGAGCAGCCGTCGGACAAGCCCGCGGAGAGCCAAGTGGCGCCACCCGACGGGATCGAGCGGCGGCTCGATCGATGCCGAAGCTACGCGCACGCGCAGGACGATGGATTCGGAAGCACAGCGGCGCTGCCGAGCGGGCTTGCGGCGAAAGCACGCCCAAGGTCGGAGAAAGGCAAAAGCGAGGGAAAATCGGCCTCGCTGATTGGCCAAAAGTGACGACACCCCCCGTTGCACACGGCACCGACCGAGCACACTATTTGCGCAGAGGATAAGACCGGATAATCGTCACTAGCTTACCGACCCGGGATTGGAGGGCAAAGCAGGAACAACACGATTAGCCAATCAGAAAATTAATAATCGGGCGACCGCACGCAGACGCGAGTCCGCCAGAAATCTGCCAAACCGACGGAGTGGGCGTCAGAAATCGGGGTATAAAGGACGGTGATTTCGGCAGTCGATAATCAGTCAACGATCTACTTTACCATCGGCCAGCTCTCCAGGACTAAAGTGAAAAGTGCAAAGTGAAAAGTAATAGTGGATTAAAAGTGAATAAAGTGAAACAGTGCCAAAAAGGACTTATAAATTTTGTGCAACTGTGGACTTAGAAAAATTGTGCCGTTCGGACTTATAAAATTTGTGCCGTTCGGACTTATAAAATTTGTGCTGTTCGGACTCAGAAAAATCTGTGCCGGAAAAGAACTTATAAAATTCGTGCCGAAAAAGAACTTATAAAATTCGTGCCGAAAAAGAACTTATAAATTTCGTGCCAAATTTGGACGTATAAAATTTTGTGACAATTTGACTTATAAAATTTCGGGCCAAGTGAACTTGTAGAGTGTGCACCGAAGACAGACTTATAAACATTTGGTGCCGAATCGGACTTACCAAATTCGTACCAGAATCGGACTGATAAACATTTTGTGCCGCAGCGGCTTTATCAATTGTGGTGCCTGAGTGAACTTAAATAAGTCGGGCCAATAAAAGTGACCGTCGGAGGGAACTGGTAAAGTGACCAAAAGTGACCCGTCAGATACGGCAAGGCTGGATCAGACGGATATCCCAACTTCCAGGACTGGAAAAAGGTACATCCAGGGGTTCGTTCACTCCCCCTGAAGGCTCCGAGACCGACAAAACAAGGTAAAAAAAGTTTTTGTCTCCAATTAACGCCAATTGCAAATCGCGAGGTGAGCGATCTGTCACAGGCGATCGCCGTGCCGTGACATCACCGCGAGACAGCCGAGCACAGTGGCCAGCGGGACTTCGCGTCGACCGAGAAGCTGCCCGCGCATGCGTGGTGCGGTTCACGCGAAATAAAGAATTTTCAATTAAAGATATCTCCTTGAAGACATAAAATAAGACGATAAATAGAGACAATAAGAGCAGGAGAAACCAGTGCGTGAACGAGATTGATATTCATTGTGCATTCTTTCTTCTTGCCAAAAGAACAATATCTGTAATCGCTCGGGATAGAATTGTAGACAACGAATAAACCGAGTTAAAACGGAACCGAAAAAGGGTTAAGGAACCCTGAAGCCTGTATTTTTACAAATAAAACATATTTTTGAAACGTCAAAACCGTCTCTGACACGCCAGCCCATAATTCCTTCACGCTCGAGTCCCCGAATCCGTCCATTTGAGTGCCCTTCTCGCGGAAGTAGGCGCATAAATACGGAAATTATTGTACGAGGCATCTGCTCCTGTTACATTTGGCGCCCAACGTGGGGCCCCAGCAGAAAGAATTGGCGGTGTCAGAGCAGCAATAAAGTAAAATCAACGGCATAAATTAAATTAAATTAAATTAAATTTCCAATAAATTAAATTATCACTGTCACGATGTCGGAAAAATCGTTCGCCCAGGAGAGACGCGAGCTCGAGCTCATGGAAAGCGAGGAAGCGGTCCACAGGCGGGAGCGAGAACGCCTCGAGAGGCTGAGAACGCAGCAGGCCGCCGACCATGAGCAAGAGCGGGTCTCAGAGGTCGTGCTGGATGAAGAGACTCCATGCAACACAGAGGACTCACAACGTGACAGTACGATCGACATGGACCAGACCAACCATTCTCTCGCCTGGGAATCCACGACAGCGGATGAGCTGATCGGTAGGGGAAATATCCGGCAACAAGGGGAAATGAATCGGTTGTCGATCATTCCCCCAGCGAGCGAGAGGAATACCAGTACGACCGATCGCGAAAAAGAAAAAAGGCGCGAGGCGTCCCAGAACCCCGGAGAAGTCTGTGACGACAGCAACCGATCGATTCTGCAGGCGATTTTGCAGATGAAGACCGAACACCAAAGAGAGTTCGAAAAAATACACGGCACCCAGGTAAAACTGGAGTCGGCGTGTATCAAGCGAACTAGGGAATCGCAGCAAATGATGCTGACGGCGCTCTCGAGAGCGGTAAGCGAGAGTGAGGCGGAAATGGACCATAAAATTGCGTCGATGCGAGAAGCGATCCGCGAAGAACAACAGCCGATAAATATTCACACTCGAGAGCAATTGGCGGCACACGACGTAACTGTCGTTAAATTAATAGATCGGCTCGAGGGTGCTACAAAGGTCTCGAAAAAGGCCCTCCAGACGGCAGAGGAGAGCGCGAAGAGAATCCGGGAGTACGCGGCGATGGCAAACCGAACCACATCACAATCAGCGTTCGGCACGACGATGCTCGGAGGGTTGAACGCCAGTAAGGCGTACGTGGCCTCGAAAAAACTGCCCACCTTCAAGGGCGATGGCGTGGAGCGGCCGATGCAGTATTTGAAAACACTCAAGGACCATTTCAGCGCCATAGAGCCCGAGGGCGCGGAATTCCGATGTATGATGGGCGAAGCGATGGTAGAAACGGCCCGTGATTGGTGGCACTTGGTCTCACCTGAGGTCGAAAATATTGCACAATTCGAGGAAGCTTTTCGAGCACGATACTGGGGTCGCGAACTCCAAGACAAAGTGAAGCGTCACCTCGAATATGGTACCTACTTTGTCGAGGGACAGCGCCTCACAAAGGCAGAATACGCGACGCGAGTGATCGGAAATGTTCGAGATTTGAGCGAACCGATGAGCGACCAGGAGACGATCCGCCGACTTGCGAAACACTTCGACGACAACATGAGGACAGCGATCCTCGTCCGAAACGTCAGTCGGGTGAGCGAACTCCTTGAAATACTCGAAAGCAACGACCTCGGCGGAACGGTCAACGCGAGTCGCGGAAATGAACGGCAAGGCCTCAACGGGCACGTCCCGAATCGAGGAAACGGTCGGGGAAATGGGGGAGGGCCGCGCCCTTGGCAACAGCGAGGTGGCCAACAGGGCCAGTGGTCGAACTTCCCGGTCGGTCAACCACAAGGGCCGCCCAGATTTTCCAATCCGTGGCAGGGGCCACCGATCGCGGCGGCGACTCCGAATTTTTCGGTACCGCCACCATTTTACCCCGCGACGCCGCCACAAGCACCGGCACCGACGATGCAACAGGGAGTCGGAATAAATACGCACTTCCCAGGCACGAGCCAGGGAAACGCGTAAACGTTGCGTCCGTAAGGAACAGCGAGAATCCACGAGGCGCAACGGTGACGAAAAAGTATGAAGAAGAGAAGAAGAAAGAAGAAGAAAAGAAGAAAGAAGAAGAAAAGAAGAAAGAAGAAGAAAAGAAGAAAGAAGAAGAAAAGAAGAAAGAAGAGGAAAAGAAGAAAGAAGAAGAAAAAAGTATGAAGAAGAGAAGAAGAAAGAAGAAGAAAAGAAGAAAGAAGAAGAAAAGAAGAAAGAAGAAGAAAAGAAGAAAGAAGAAGAAAAGAAGAAAGAAGAGGAAAAGAAGAAAGAAGAAGAAAAAAAGAAAGAGGAAAAGAAACGGGAGGACAAGAAATTAATGGAAGAAAAAGACAGGAAAGCAGAAGACAGAAAAAGGCGAAAAGACGAACTCTGGCGAAAGCGACAGGAAAAAAGAGAGAGAGAAAGAGAGGCAGCGAGAAACTCGAGGGAAGAAGCGACGAACTCCGAGGTAATGACGGCCCGTAATGTCGAAATGTCGGAAGAACGAGAAGGGGTAACGAAGAACGGGGGAGAGACCAATCCTAAGAAGGTGGAGAAAAAGGGCGGACTAGATCAGGAGGAGATCAGTGCCGCGGAGGGAGGTAGGATGGAGTGTCAACCCAAATTCGAGCCCACATCGGTTTCGGTGCCGACAACGACGAAGGGCAAAATCGTCATCGCTAACGGGCAAGGTGCGATTCCCAAGAGAATCGAAAGAAGAGTCCGAACGATTTTTGAAAGTCCGCAAGAGTACCTCCTCGATATGCCACAGCCAGGAGAGGGCGCGATTTACGACGAAACACGACCAATGTGCCCGGAGGTACCGATCGGCCTCGAAGGGGCATTGGCCAGTGCGTTAGTCGATAGCGGAAGCGAGGTCTCCTGCATTTCTGAAGAGTTTTACTCACAGAATTTGGAGGCCTTTAAAAATTGTCCAACTCTACCTGTAACGTCGATAAATGTCGTGGGAGCGTTTGGGGGAGGTTCAGGGAGGATCAAGCAGCAAGTGATGGCCACGGCGAAAGTGTACGACTCAGAGGGAGACGTTACGCTGTTGGTGGTCCCGAAGCTGCAAAGATCCGTCCTCCTCGGTATCGACGGGATGGACAGGCTCGGAGTCTATGTCGATACGCATAGAAAGGTGATAAAAGTAAGAGAGAAAATCGTCGGACGCCTCGTGGGAGGATACTGGCAGATGGAGGAAAGCCCATGCAGTATACCCGAGGAGGACAAGAAAATGGGGGAGAGTAGAGCGATGCTCGCTCGAGCCGAAGGCACTTGTGAAGAAGAAGAACCGGAAGTCGAAGTCACGGGACACGTTATGAGTGGAGAAGTACGAGATCCCGCCTCAGAGTGTCTTCGTGAATCAGAAGTCGATGAAAAGCTTCGAGAATGCGCCGACGTCGACATCGAGACTCGGCGAAGCTTCAAGGAATTGGTCTACGAATATCGAGACATATTTCGGAAACGACCAGGGCGGATGCAAGCATACGAACATCGGCTTGTCCTGAAGGACGAAAAACCATTCGTATCTCGCTCATACCCGGTTCCCATGGCGTACCGAGGAAAGGTAACGGACGAGATTAATAAAATGCTCGCTCAAGGGGTTATTCAAAGGTCAACCAGTACCTATATTAACCCTTTGGTAACCGTTATCAAGACTAACGGAGACGTCAGGTTGTGTCTCGATGCACGACTATTGAATGAGCATCTCGAAGGCGATTACGACTCGGCACTACCGACGGAAGAGATCTTCCAGAAATGTGGAGGCGCGAAGGTCATGTCGACCTTGGATCTGACCAGTAGCTTCTGGCAGATTCCCTTACATCCGGATTCGCGTAAATACACGGCATTTCGACACGAAAATAAATGCTATGAATTCACGGTTACGCCGTTCGGTTTAAAAACGAGTACCGCGGCGCTTGTTCGGGGACTGGACATCGTCCTTCGAAACACCGGAGATTTTATAGTAAATTTCGTGGACGATCTGTTAGTGGTGTCGGGAGATACTCGAAAACACCTACAACATCTCCGACAATTATTTTCGAGAATCCGCGAACATGGCATGACTCTCAAAATGGAAAAGTCTCATTTCTTTAGAAATGAAGTGACTTTTCTCGGGCACGTCGTGACGACGAAGGGGATACTGCCGCAGCCAGACAAGGTGAAATCGATTAAAGAATTTCCCCGTCCCCGTAATATAAAACAGCTGAGGGGATTTCTCGGACTAGTAAATTTCTACACGAAATTTACGAGTAAACACGCTGAGGAAACTGTCCCCTTGTTAGAGCTGTTAAAAAAGGGGACGAGTTGGAAGTGGACAGATATCCACGAAACGGCATTCGGAAAAGTGAAACAGCTGTTTTGCGAGTCGGTGGTACTCGAGCATCCCGATGTAACAAAGCCATATACCCTGACGACGGACGCAAGTGACTATGCGCTTGGCGCGACATTGTCACAAACCGACGAAGATGGCGAAGTCGGGGTGATTTCATTTGCCAGTCGGACACTAAAAGGAGCCGAAGTTGGCTATACTACATCGGAAAAGGAATTACTCGCGATCGTGTGGGCTCTCCAGAAATTCCAAAGTTATCTTAAGGGAGCAAAGATAACGATAATCACCGACCATAAGGCTCTGGTGTTTCTAAAAACGTGCCGATTCACGAGTGACAGGCTTCTGAGATGGGCGCTCTTGCTGCAAGGTTATGATTTAACGGTGGAACATCGGCCGGGAAAATCTAATCAAGTGGCCGATATGCTAAGTCGACTCCGTGACCACACGTACGAGCCCGATGGAACAGCGCCCGGAAAAATCATAATCGCAGCACTCGCGCAAAAACCTTCGAAGACATTATCACAAAAGATGAGGACGATCGGTAATCTACAGAGAAATCAAGAGGATTTGAACGCTATCATTACTCTGTTAGGAGATGACAAAGACACGGAGAATCATCCGAAAAATTACCGAATCAGCGAAGGAGTTCTGCAGAGAGCTGCGAAGACGGGACAATGGAAGGTGGCGTTGCCGGAAGAAATAAAAGAAATCCTTGTCGAGGAGTGCCACGTCATGTACGGACATGTCGGCGCCACAAAGGTATTTCAGATGTTGAACGAGGATTTCGCCTATCCTCGGTTTGCGAAAAGCATCCGGCACCAGCTCGCTACCTGTGACACGTGTCAGCGAACAAAATGTGCGGTGCAAAATAGTTATGCAAATATGCAAACTATCGTACCCGAAGGGCCGGGAGATTTACTCTCCATCGATTTTTACGGCCCATTACCGATGTCAACCGGGGGAGTGCGCCATATTTTGGTAACGCTGGACGCGTTTACAAAGTTCGTCACTTTGTATCCGATGCGAAAGGCAAACACCAAAACGGTAATTAAAAAGCTCAGCACGGACTATATTCCGAAGTACGGAAAACCGAAGAGGATCCAATTTGATCATGGAACGCAGTTCACCGCAAAGGCATGGAAAAAATGGCTGGAGGACGAGGAGATACAAGGAGTATTTTCGTCGATTCGGCACCCGCAAGGAAATATCGTTGAACGAGTAAATCGAGAGCTCGGACGATTTTTCCGCACCTTGCTAACCGACCGACACACGGCATGGGCAAGGTGGGTGCCGATTATACAAGATTGCATAAATGACTCGCCCCATGATACAACGGAATATACGCCGAGGGAACTACAGACAAAGAAACCCCCGCATCGTCCGTGGAAAAATTGGATACCTGCGCTGAGGGAAAAAGCAGAGGAAATGGTCGATTACGCGAGAAAACTCGAACTAGTACAGCAGCGGATACTACGAAAAGGCAGGAGAAGAGCCGAGAAGTTCGACGAGTGTCACCGCCTGACCACCTACGAGGAAGGCGATCTGGTTCTCGTAAAAGCATTGAACGTGTCGAATCAGAACGACCAAGTCGCCGCAAAGTTCATGCCCCTTTACGAAGGCCCATACCGGATCGGAAGGTGCGTGGGACTCGCGACATACATTATCGAGGATCCAGTGACAAAGAAGCTGCGCGGAAGATTTCACTCGAGCCTAATGAAACGCTACTGTCAAAAGGCAAGTGCGAAAAGTATCGAGAGCGAAGAGAACAATAACTAGTCCTCAAATTTAAGGGAAGAATAAAAAGAAAGACCAAAGAAAAGCGATAAAAATTAAAATAAAAACCTAAGTAAAAGCAAGTAAAATAAGGTTGAAGAAAAAGAAGAAGAGAAAAGAACCGAGAATAGAATTAAGAATTGGCTAAGAGTAGGAACAAGGATTAAGAGTACGAGGAAGATTTAAGAATAAAATAAGAAAAATTTAAAAAAAAAAAAAAAAAAAAAAAAAAAAAAAAAAAAGAGAGCACAAGCTAGAATTAAGAGAAGTACAAGTCAGAATTAAAAAACAGTACCAAATGGAATAAGAATAGAATTAAGAATAATAGAATTAAATAAGATGAAGAATATAATCAGAGAGAGAGAATTAGATAGAATTAAGAAAGTAGGAAAAATAAATAGGACGAAGAATAGGAAAGCAAGAAAAATAAGAAGATTAAGATTGAAATTAAGAAAAGAATCAAGAAGAAAATTAAACATAGAAGTCAGGAAAATATGTAAGAATGGAGTTAAGATAGAATTAAGATAGAATGAGAGAGTATTAAAAACGGGTTAAGACCTAACTAAGAGTAGAGGAGTCAAATCAGTAAAAAGAAAAAAAAATTAAGAATAGAATTAAAAATAAAATAAACACAGGAAAAGTGAGCATCCGGAATCGCATTGGGAAGAATCCGTCACGAGACTAAGAAGAATAACAGATTAAGACATTGATTCCGGAATAGGTCATGAGAGCGATAAGAGCCGCGCGACGGCCCACAACACACGCCGAGACAGCGCGGCGCGGGGCCAAGCATCGGGCCGGCTAACGACTGTACTCTCGCCGAGCGGGACCACGGACGGCGAAGGAGTCGAGCGCGGCGAGCCACGAAAATCAAAACAAGGGATTAACGCCGGGAACAGAGAAGCTCGCCGCGATAGACCCCCACATAGAGATGACCAGCCGAATTGCTAGAAATAAAAGCATTATACCGAGAAACGACAATGATCTCGACGAAGACCGAATAATAATAATCGTGCGGGATATCCCGGGACACACATTGATGTCCGGTGTACTGATACCCAAGTCGACAATGCGGAGGGAGGGGGAAAGAGTTTTCAAATTCTATGGGCGATCGAGCAAAAGTAATCGCGATCTCCGATAGTACGAAAGCGAAAGGCAAGAGAGAAAGTGAAAAGTGACAGACGAGATAGTACAGAAGAGAGAAGCGAAAAGAGAAGAAAAGAAAAGCGAGAAGAAGGAAGGAAAGAAGAGGCAGAATAACAAAAAGAGGAGGTGAGGGAAATAAAATAAACCAACGAAAAACGAATAAAATATATATAAATTAGGATAAAACAAGATCGGATCAAGTAGAATAGAATAAATAAAAGCGAATAAAGTTAAATAGGAGAAAATCAAAATTAAAACAGAATAGGATAAAATAAGTTGGAATAAAATAAAAATAAGATAAAATAAAATAAAATCGAAACCCTCCTACACAGAAAAAGAAAAAGAAGAAACATGGCGTCGTTCCGGAACTTCCCAGCCCGCAATCTGGAGGGAACCTACAAAGGAGTGGAGGTCCTCACCGTGGCAAACCCGAGCAGGATTTACGTCCACCTGCCAGACCCGGAAGGGAAACGGGCGAGGCTCCTCGCCTACTATGCCAGCACGACGCCCGACCACCCGGAAGTGCGGATGGTACGAGAGGACGAAATCCACCCAGGCGCCCCGGTATACGTCAACCACATCCGGCGTTTCTACCGGGGGGTGGTGACCGGCAATCGTGACCAGGACGGTGACATTCCGGTCTGGCTGGGCGATTGGGCCCTGGAGCTCAACGCCAGACCGGAGTAACTATTCACCGTTCCCTGGGAGCACAGAAGCGTGGGCTTCCAAGCGATTGCCTGTGGCCTCCACGCCACACGCCCAAGGGAGGGAGAGCAGTGGTCGGAAGAAGCCTGCCAATACGTGCGAGATTCCCTAGAGTACCAATACTGGGATCTCCACGTATTGGACAAGGAGACAGGGACCGACGCCGTCTGGGTGATGCTGGAGGCCCCGGAAAATGACGAGGAGCCCATTCGAGACCGTATCATACGGGAGGGCCACGGACAATGGGGTCCAAACCCCAGACTGTTTGACTGGGGAGAGGACGGCGGCCGGCTCTGTCTCCGTCCGGAGAGAGTCGAGGAGGAGGACGAAATCGAGGAGGAAGACGAGAACGAGGAGGAGGACGAGAACGCCGCGGAGGACGAGAACGAGGGGATGGACATGGAGGTGGAGGACGACGAGGACGATGAAGACGACGACGACTGGGAAAACGAGGAGAACGAACACCGACAAATACGAAGACATGGAAATTAGAAAAAAAAAGAGAAAAACACAAAAACATAAAAATAAAAACAAACAAATGTACAGACAAATAAAGAAAAAGGTATCGGGAAAAAGCGTTCCCTTTATTTAATTAAGAGTAGGAATAAAAAGAAGATAGGCATAAACAATTAGGAGAAACAGAGATAAAGAAGTAAACGAAAGAAAGAATAAAGAGGAAGAAAGAGGAAGAAAGGAAAATAAATGGAAAGAAAAATCAAACAAAAATAAATCAGGAGTTAATAAAAACAGAAGAAAAAAAAAAAAAAAAAAAAAAAACATGACTGTTGGGACCCGAGACGAGTCCCAACAGTAATGTGGGGGAGAATGTGACTCCCCTACATATTAAGATCTCCCGTGTGGCCCCGGTGACGTCACACCGCGAGAGCCCGGGAGACACTGTCAGTCCAGCGAGATGCCGAGCAGCCGTCGGACAAGCCCGCGGAGAGCCAAGTGGCGCCACCCGACGGGATCGAGCGGCGGCTCGATCGATGCCGAAGCTACGCGCACGCGCAGGACGATGGATTCGGAAGCACAGCGGCGCTGCCGAGCGGGCTTGCGGCGAAAGCACGCCCAAGGTCGGAGAAAGGCAAAAGCGAGGGAAAATCGGCCTCGCTGATTGGCCAAAAGTGACGACACCCCCCGTTGCACACGGCACCGACCGAGCACACTATTTGCGCAGAGGATAAGACCGGATAATCGTCACTAGCTTACCGACCCGGGATTGGAGGGCAAAGCAGGAACAACACGATTAGCCAATCAGAAAATTAATAATCGGGCGACCGCACGCAGACGCGAGTCCGCCAGAAATCTGCCAAACCGACGGAGTGGGAGTCAGAAATCGGGGTATAAAGGACGGTGATTTCGGCAGTCGATAATCAGTCAACGATCTACTTTACCATCGGCCAGCTCTCCAGGACTAAAGTGAAAAGTGCAAAGTGAAAAGTAATAGTGGATTAAAAGTGAATAAAGTGAAACAGTGCCAAAAAGGACTTATAAATTTTGTGCAACTGTGGACTTAGAAAAATTGTGCCGTTCGGACTTATAAAATTTGTGCCGTTCGGACTTATAAAATTTGTGCTGTTCGGACTCAGAAAAATCTGTGCCGGAAAAGAACTTATAAAATTCGTGCCGAAAAAGAACTTATAAAATTCGTGCCGAAAAAGAACTTATAAATTTCGTGCCAAATTTGGACGTATAAAATTTTGTGACAATTTGACTTATAAAATTTCGGGCCAAGTGAACTTGTAGAGTGTGCACCGAAGACAGACTTATAAACATTTGGTGCCGAATCGGACTTACCAAATTCGTACCAGAATCGGACTGATAAACATTTTGTGCCGCAGCGGCTTTATCAATTGTGGTGCCTGAGTGAACTTAAATAAGTCGGGCCAATAAAAGTGACCGTCGGAGGGAACTGGTAAAGTGACCAAAAGTGACCCGTCAGATACGGCAAGGCTGGATCAGACGGATATCCCAACTTCCAGGACTGGAAAAAGGTACATCCAGGGGTTCGTTCACTCCCCCTGAAGGCTCCGAGACCGACAAAACAAGGTAAAAAAAGTTTTTGTCTCCAATTAACGCCAATTGCAAATCGCGAGGTGAGCGATCTGTCACAGGCGATCGCCGTGCCGTGACGTCACCGCGAGACAGCCGAGCACAGTGGCCAGCGGGACTTCGCGTCGACCGAGAAGCTGCCCGCGCATGCGTGGTGCGGTTCACGCGAAATAAAGAATTTTCAATTAAAGATATCTCCTTGAAGACATAAAATAAGACGATAAATAGAGACAATAAGAGCAGGAGAAACCAGTGCGTGAACGAGATTGATATTCATTGTGCATTCTTTCTTCTTGCCAAAAGAACAATATCTGTAATCGCTCGGGATAGAATTGTAGACAACGAATAAACCGAGTTAAAACGGAACCGAAAAAGGGTTAAGGAACCCTGAAGCCTGTATTTTTACAAATAAAACATATTTTTGAAACGTCAAAACCGTCTCTGACACGCCAGCCCATAATTCCTTCACGCTCGAGTCCCCGAATCCGTCCATTTGAGTGCCCTTCTCGCGGAAGTAGGCGCATAAATACGGAAATTATTGTACGAGGCATCTGCTCCTGTTACAACCGCAAAGTTAGAATCGGAACAGGGCGCGTTGAAAAGGTTGTGTCCTATATATATATGAAAAAAGTGTCGTCCGAATTCTGATCTGCTGCTTCGTTTCCGAGAAAATCGAGAAGCAAGAATCCACTTCCGGCATTTTGGAGTATATATACTTGGTAGCGTCTCGTCAACTCGCTTTAAAAAAATAATTTTTTAAGTACTTGGCGTCGAGACGCCACCGCGTCTCTTGATAACGTAAATATCAGAAGTATTAATCAAAAGAATACATGCTTACAGGATAAAAAATTTGTGTGCACGAGTTTGGAGTCAGAGTCTGGCTCGAGTAGGGATTCGCGGAATATTCCTCTGGGAACTCCGAATAGCTCGATTATGTCGCTAAATTCATTTGCATTCCTGAGAACTCTCGGTACATAACTGTGATGACTATAGTTAGTTCGGTGAACCGGCACTGTAAAAAGTTCGGGGTTTCGCGTTTGGCGAACGTGGAATCTCCTGACAAAATCCTGAAGTATTTCCGGGCAGTCGACGAATCCGTTTAATATATTAAAGAAAAGCAGGATATCGGCGAATTTTCTTCTATTCTCAAGACTCATGAGATCAAGAAAAGTTAGAATTGGCGTATAATTGTGGTCTGTCATATCCATGGCCCTATTTATTCGAAATGTGGCAAAGCGTAGGAATTTATGTTGAACAGTCTCGATCAATCTAATATATGGGTTATTCTTCCGAAACCCGACACACTTGTGGACCTCGTAGTCTTCGATCGCCTTGTAACTTCGACATTCGTTTTGCAACCGCACGCTCTTCTCCGTCTCGCGCCGTTCCTCCCTCCTGCCTTTCTGCAACCGCGACTCGCTCCCTAATTTCTAAAGTAGCCTTGGGGGCGGGGAGCGGATCGTCAGATTCGCGGATCGTTTCCCGTTTCCCGGATAGCCGCAGGACGCGGGCACTGGGCCGTTGTCCGTTGTCCTCCTCTAGCAACTCCCTTTTTGAGCCGCAGGTAGCAGGGAGCAGACTTTACAATCGTTTCCCGTTTACCTCAGGAAGCAGGGTGCAGGGCCTTCCACCCGTTGCCCGTTTTCCTTCTCAACGGTGCTTCAGGGTCCCTAAGCTACGGCTCGTCGTGGAGTCGCGGTCCTGGCTTGCTGCGTTGGGCGCTGGAAGGTTCCCGTTCTAGGCCAGGAAGCTGGGGAATGGTCTCAAGAGAAAGGTCCCTTTTAGCAAAATTATTCTTTATTTCAATACACCGAACGATTCGTATGTTCCTCCCGAGCGTCTGTCTCTGGACCAAGTGCCGAATTCGTTCCTCGCTTCGAGGTCCCTGGCTCGTCGCTCCTTGGGTCCGCGGGTGGGAGAAGGTCGGTCCGTGGTGGTGGTCGCCGGAGTCCTCCGTGGTAGGGGAACGTGCGTGCGCCTGACTATGCGGTGGCGCGCACGTTTAAACCGTTGCAGTTTACATATATCACACAAAGGACACAACATTTTTTCAGATTTTTAAATTGCAATTTCTGTCTCTGGTTACTTATTGATTTTTGGTAATTTTTGAAAATGTGATTAATTTTTTTTTTTCAGCATCTAAACGCTGATAAAAAAATGTCCAATGGCGCATGCCTGTGGCGCCTCGGTCGCCTCGATGTCACCATAGTAACCGTTTGTGACGCTAGATGGCACTAGTAGTAAAACCAGTGCGCAAAATATTTTGCGCACTGGTAAAGGCATTTTGCGCACCGGTGAAAGTATTTTGCGCATCGCATTTGCGTATCGTGCGGGAATCAGCCATTTTGCATGCCTGTGAATGGTGCACAAACGAGGATTTTGCATGCATGAGTAAAGAAAAAACCTTTTTTTTTCACTGTTTGAGCACTTTCACCGTGGAAAAGTGTGTAGACGTCGAACATTTACTCGCTTGAACGATACCTACTTGTGAAGTGGAAGATACTATTTTGTGATAGCTCTGAGTGCCTTTGACAGTGATCGCTTGAGAAAACCGTGGTTCCAGGAAATTTTTTACACTATCATAGACATCGCTTCCGACAAAAACGAAATCGACGTTGTCAAAAGCACTCGATGCCCACCCGAACAAATCAGAAGGTGTCAAAATTTGCCTCCCGGTGCTCATTTGCAAGCTAGCCCGTGCAGCGAGACATTTCACTGTGCCAGCTAGTCCGTCACAGGGCCCTTTCCCGTGCGCAGTCGCAAAAAAATGCCATTCTGCTTAAAATTCGAAATCTGAAAGGTGGTAACACAAATTCGCGAAGGCCTTTTTGTTTTTGAACTGCCGTGGTGCACCATCCGAAAAATAGAACATTTTTTCAACTACGCCAAATTTGGATTTCAGATATTGAATTAATTCTTTCTGAAACGCGAAGACCGCAAGTGAATCATCTTTAAGGCAAACCTATATGCAAACAAAACTACAATGCTTCATTACACCATTCTCGCGGTAATAAATGACAATTGGAAACAGCGTAGCTTGATTATTGTTCCAATGGAGTGCCTGTGCAGCTTCTTGTACGATAAACGCGTAGTTTTCGGCGAAGTCTTGGACGATTATAAATTCCCCCGGTTGCAACTTGTTTTTGAGATCGCTGTAAAATCGGCTCTGCTTGTTGGCTACATAGTCGTGCAAGAGAAGTTTTTCGAGCTTGTCTGAGAGAGTTTCAACGAAATCGACAGCACTGCATTGCGCATCGATAATGGTGCAACGGTCTGTTGTAGTCCACATCTTGTATTGAAGTTCTTCAATATCGTTTTCCTGGAAAACGTTCGTGAAAGCTTCGATTATCTCAGTGACTCTTGGACATAATTTACATGTTCGATTATAACATGCTTCCGCCGGATCGAAACAAATTAACTTCTTCAACAGATCTTTAACGGTCGGTTTTGCGGTGGACAGCCAATCATCACCGTCGAAGAGAGTCGCAAATTTACAGCCTGAAATGAAAAAGAACAAGTCTTACTCTGTAACTAAAAAATCGAACAAAAATTACTTGCAAAGCTTTTTCCATGAGAAAGCGTTGTCGGCGATGTTCAGGCTTCTTCAAAGAAGTTTCGGGTGGGTTAAATCTATATTGAAATTTGGGAACCTCCGATTTGGCGCAAACAAAGAAGACCCTTTTTTCACACTGGGATTCAAGAGAGCACAACTATGGGATTATTATTAGCGGCAGATCAGGAATAATGCATTATTAGAGTAGAAGTAAAGAAATAAAAGAGTGTGGATTTTGGGACTCATAAAAGATTGAAGAGATGTGAGATATGATGTAAGACAGTAAATAGTAACGTCTGAAAATTCTTACCCTCCAGCATGAGCTTTACATTCTGATGTATGGTACATACGCAGACTGTATGTGTCCCACTATTTCCAGCCAAAATGCAATGCTGCGGTCGCAACATAGCAAATTTTGAGAAACTTACAGCGTCCTCTGGATACTTTTCTTTGAAGCTTTGATAAAGTTCGCTACGATTACTCAAAACTAATTTTTTTTGCACAAGCTTTCTCTTGCCGTCTGATTGGACAACTGATTTGACATCTTTTTTCCCCGGGAGCAGTCTAGAGTTTTCTTCGTTCTCGTAAAATTGTTTTACTTTTTCCTCAATGGCAACATCTAGAGCATGATTCCCTCTCTTTTTCGAAGGCACTTGCCGTCTGATTGGACAACTGATTTGACATCTTTTTTCCCCGGGAGCAGTCTAGATTTTTCTTCGTTCTCGTAAAATTGTTTTACTTTTTCCTCAATGGCAACATCTAGAGCATGATTCCCTCTCTTTTTCGAAGGCATTTGCCCACTCGTCTTCTTCCTGAGCTTCACATTTTTAGAGGCCTCAATAAGTGTTCGTGAGGCATTGAATTCTTCTTCAATTCGCTTGAGCCCCCAATTATCGGGCAGCAATGCCAGAAGCTCAATTTTTTTGGATCTGCAATGATTCTTCCATGTTCAACCGCATTGTACGCAATATAATAGTCGGTCAGTATAAAAGTTGTCGCCTTATTTAGCAATCAGTAAAGACTTAAAAGTTAACAGTACCTGTTGTCCGTAGAATCGAAGGTTTCTTTGAGATTAGCCATAATAGCTTCGTGATCTTTGATGATCTTGTCCGTTTCTGTGAGAGGTGATATTTTTAAATCGTCTTGAAACTGATTTTTTACCGCATTTTGAATTTGACTCAACTTCGAAACCATGTACGATGATCTGTCAACACTGTCGAAAACGAAAAAAAAGGTAGGTTTCATTAACTGAACGGAGTTTCGAACGGTATATACTGTAATATCTGATAATTACTATTTTTGTTGGACTGGTGATATTCCGACTAAAACGTCGATAGTTTTTTTGGTTGGGTTATACACCTCTCCAGAGCTTTGGCTGGGAAATTCGATACTCGATTGGCTCGATGGTACCGATACTGATATCGGCTGAGAAGATGGTAGCGGCTCTGTTCGGTTTTGCGGCCTATACGCCACAACTTCTTTCCGACAGTTTGTACATAGCAATGAGCTTTCGTCCGCATCAGCAAATTTCCATAACAATGTTGCCGGAAATGGCCGCAAATCTGCGGTGGTTTTGCTACCTAGAATTTTTTGTGTTTTTTAAGGTTATATTTCCAGCTTTCAGATCAGCGATAAAAAAAAATGTAAAACATCTTTAACGAGGAAAAAAACAATATGTTGCTAAAAAGGGTCACGGCCCATCAAAAAATTTAAGTGGATTCTGATCCCAAAAGCGTTACGGCATTTAAGAAATGTCAAGTGATGTTATCACATTAAATCTGGTAAGTAAATGTTGACACACACTTATTTTCATTACTTACGTGCTTTGGCCTTCTTGAACGGATTGAAACAAACCTTATGCTTCACACTTTTTTTCGTGGTTCCATTTTTTACGTCCCGAGGCAAATGCAGATTAGACAGCTAACCGATATTGCGCCATCGCGTCCGGTGACCGATAGGATGGCGCCACGGACGCTGCGGTGCACTAGAGCCTCGACTTCATTCACAGCGGCGGGACTGGCGCCCGCTGACACGCATGAAAATCGAGGCTGCGCATGCCCCGCCCATACTAACTGTCGAGCATGGCAAATAGCTTACTGCGTCGATCGATATTTGCTTCGTGGTAGGGACTGTTACGGAAACCGAGGCCGCACAAATCAAGGCAGTAGTGTACTGCGAAACTAACGTGTAGCACAACAGACAGCATATAAGTGGAGGTTCTATAATGCTAAGAGCACGAACCCTAAAAAAAAGACGAACTGTATACGGACTTACGTGAAACGTAATTTATACACACGGCAGATAAATAAAGAGAGTTTATAAAATATTAAAATCGGGTGAACTTTTTGTTTTTGTAATTGTCGGTTTTAAACGAAAACTATAGCCTACCCCAGTCTAAAAACGTCACCTACTAGGTAAAACACCGCAAGGAATCCGAAGAAAATATTTTTTGCAGGCTAAAATTATGGGCTCACCACAAAAAACGGTTTTTGAATGTTTTTTCGCGTTTTTCAATGCTTTCCCGAAGATGAATTGGATTGGAAATATTTCCATTGAAATTCTGAGAATTTTTCACGCAAAAAATATTGTACCCGACATTTTTTTTATTAGCGATTAGATGGTGAAAAAATTAATTTTTTAATCAAATTTATAAAAATCTGAAAAAAATTGAGTGTCCTTTGCGTGGTATATGTAAACGAATGTCGAAGTTACAAGGCAATCGAAGACTACGAGGACCACAAGTGTGTCGGGTTTCGGAAGAATGACCCATATATTTCCTCATATGGGGACCAAACTGGAGACGCGTATTCAAGAGTTGGGCGTACCAGAGCCGTGTATAATACCTTTAGTGCCATGGGATCAGTAAATTCCTTAGTCGTTCGTTTCACATAGGCTAAGGCTCTACTTGCCGAGTTAATTATGGCTTGGTAATGCGGCTTAAAAGAAAGCTGCCCGTCTACTATGACCCCAAGATCACGTGTTGAGTCTCGTCCATCCAGGATAGTGGCCTTTATCGCGTACGGATAAGATACCACCGTCCTGGACCGAGTGAAATTTAAGACATGACATTTCCCCGCATTGAGCTCCATTTCATTTCTATCGCACCACTGAGAAACTCTGTCTAAATCGGATTGAATAGCAACCGAGTCGGCCACGGCGTTAACTGTAGCAAAAATCTTCATATCGTCTGCAAAGAGAAGTACTCGCCTAAATTGAATTGCGCGAACAATGTCATTGACGAATATATTGAAGAGTAATGGCCCTAAATGGGACCCCTGAGGCACGCCGGATATTGCTCGTATTTCTCTCGAATAGCTTTGGTTAACTCGTACGATTTGTGTTCTATCACTCAGATAACTGTCTAGCCACGAGAACAGAGAGCCGGTAACACCAAGGGAGCGCAGCTTGCCCTTAAGTATACGGTGGTTTACTCTGTCGAATGCTTTGGCGAAATCCGTATAAATAGAATCAACCTGCATTCCCCCTTCCAGAACTTTTGTAATGAACGTCGTGTACGGAATTAAGTTCGTCACAGTCGATTTCGAACGACGAAACCCGTGTTGCTCGGGCACGATGATCCCGTCAATTAAACCCGTTATTTTTTGAGTAATAAGCTTTTCGAGCAGTTTGGGTATCGTATTTAACATGGAGATAGGTCTGTAGTTCTTTACAAACGTTTTGTCACCGGACTTGAAGATTGGCGTTAGTAGACTTAATAATAATGTCGGTAAATATTTTTCTCGGATGATAATAACTATGCCCCTGCTATTGACTATTTTATAAAATATTATATTCATGTGTTAATTAATTTTCCCGATGATTATAATAATAGATAGTAATAATGTTATAACTTTATATTGACGACCTGACCCAAATTATTCTTCAAGCGTGATTCTACTGAATAATAATTAATTCATCATTTTCTGGAAAAATGCATCGACTGTTCCATTCTGATGTTGTTTTTATTAACTTTGGTGGAATATATTTTTAATAAATGTTGTGCATAATTACGCCCTAAGAGGTGCTGCACTTTTCAGCGCCGACGGCGATTTTTCCAATCAGTCGCCTCAAGACAGTCACACCGATTCTCTGGCTGCACCGCTGTGTGCGTACGTGCATCGCCTCGCTCTGTGTGTTCTAAAGATTTGGATTGCCTTTTGCGTTTTAATTAAACAATGGGGTCCTCAAGTAGCCTAAGGTATCCTCGCTGCCGATGACACCTCTCCAGCAACCTGAATATAACCCTTGCGATATTTCCCCTGTTGCTATGCCAATCACTGAATCGAATCATTCAGTGATACCTGACGCATAATTAATTATTGAATACGTCATCAGTTCTCAACGATTACTTGCGTTCTATGAACTTTTCGGTGACTTTTCTATGATTATTATTTTATAACCAACATTTGTGGATTTTTGGCCAGTTGCGGCAGTGCATTTTCGGTAAAATTCACCGGACGTAACATATGTAAATATAATTAATATTGTCAATAAACAATAATAGCAGTAATTAACAATAAAGAATGATAACATAATTAATTAATCGTAATTATATAAATTCATTGATAATCTTCGCTACAGTCGGGAGACGTCTTCCCTCATAACGCAGTACAGCCAATCTTCGCGGTCACGAAATGATTTAAACTGGGAGACGTCTCCCGACTGTAGCGAAGATTATCAATGAATTGATATAATTACGATTAATTAATTATGTTATCATTCTTTATTGTTAATTACTGCTATTATTCTTTATTGGCAATATTAATTATTGTTACATACATTTATTATTTCATCCTTTTTGAAGTTACTTTTTACCGGTGCGGTCGTCTAGTGGTAACCGTGCTCGCCTCTAGGATCGGGAGGTTGACGGTTCGATTCCCGGCTTCGTAAGTTTCGCTGAGAAGGGAAAAAACATGGACGAGATGAAGATCCAGATACATGCATCGGTCACTCGCACGTGGTAAATCTAAGTGTGAGAGTCGGATGTATATAGCTGTACTCCATTGTTTTCATTCTCGGTGAGACGCGACGAAGCTCCGACGTCGCGAATCGAACCTGAGACCGTATCGGCGTAGGGGACGTTGCGTACCTATCGCCCGGGGCGCCGAGTCTGCGTATCAGACTCGACACTCCGCAATAGTTACCCCTGGCCAGAATGTAAGCTATCGTGCTCGGGCTTCATGGCACCTGGGTATGGTGCATCACAACGATGCTTCTAGGTATACCAGACGACTATCCTAGAATACTTTGAGCCTTACCTCCTTAACCTGGGGCTCTGAGGAGGCCGACCAGGATCCCTAGCATGACTACATTTAGGGATGCCGGGGGACCGAGGACTAGGCCAATGATACCCTGAGCAACCGGTAATCCTAAGACGGGATGCTGGGGGATGGGGGACGGACCAAGATACCCTGAGCAACCGGTAATCCCTAGTAAGGTGTGAAGTCGCAGAACTAGGTCCGAAAATAGTCAATGACGAATCCCGGAAAAATACCCCGGAAAAAATACCCCCGGAAAAAATACCCCCGGAAAAAATACCCCCGGAAGAAATAATCCCGGAAAATATACCCATTTAACCTTAATAATTGTGTTATGTACACACGCACACACGCACACACGCACACACGCACACACGCACACACGCACACACGCACACACGCACACACGCACACACGCACACACGCACACACGCACACACGCACACACGCACACACGCACACGCACGCACGCACGCACGCACGCACGCACGCACGCACGCACGCACGCACGCACGCACGCACGCACACACGCACGCACGCACGCACGCACACACGCACGCACGCACGCACGCACGCACGCACGCACGCACGCACGCACGCACGCACGCACGCACGCACGCACGCACGCACGCACGCACGCACGCACGCACGCACGCACGCACGCACGCACGCACGCACGCACGCACGCACGCACGCACGCACGCACGCACGCACGCACGCACGCACGCACGCACGCACGCACGCACGCACGCACGCACGCACGCACGCACGCACGCACGCACGCACGCACGCACGCACGCACGCACGCACGCACGCACGCACGCACGCACGCACGCACGCACGCACGCACGCACGCACGCACGCACGCACGCACGCACGCACGCACGCACGCACGCACGCACGCACGCACGCACGCACGCACGCACGCACGCACGCACGCACGCACGCACGCACGCACGCACGCACGCACGCACGCACGCACGCACGCACGCACGCACGCACGCACGCACGCACGCACGCACGCACGCACGCACGCACGCACGCACGCACGCACGCACGCACGCACGCACGCACGCACGCACGCACGCACGCACGCACGCACGCACGCACGCACGCACGCACGCACGCACGCACGCACGCACGCACGCACGCACGCACGCACGCACGCACGCACGCACGCACGCACGCACGCACGCACGCACGCACGCACGCACGCACGCACGCACGCACGCACGCACGCACGCACGCACGCACGCACGCACGCACGCACGCACGCACGCACGCACGCACGCACGCACGCACGCACGCACGCACGCACGCACGCACGCACGCACGCACGCACGCACGCACGCACGCACGCACGCACGCACGCACGCACGCACGCACGCACGCACGCACGCACGCACGCACGCACGCACGCACGCACGCACGCACGCACGCACGCACGCACGCACGCACGCACGCACGCACGCACGCACGCACGCACGCACGCACGCACGCACGCACGCACGCACGCACGCACGCACGCACGCACGCACGCACGCACGCACGCACGCACGCACGCACGCACGCACGCACGCACGCACGCACGCACGCACGCACGCACGCACGCACGCACGCACGCACGCACGCACGCACGCACGCACGCACGCACGCACGCACGCACGCACGCACGCACGCACGCACGCACGCACGCACGCACGCACGCACGCACGCACGCACGCACGCACGCACGCACGCACGCACGCACGCACGCACGCACGCACGCACGCACGCACGCACGCACGCACGCACGCACGCACGCACGCACGCACGCACGCACGCACGCACGCACGCACGCACGCACGCACGCACGCACGCACGCACGCACGCACGCACGCACGCACGCACGCACGCACGCACGCACGCACGCACGCACGCACGCACGCACGCACGCACGCACGCACGCACGCACGCACGCACGCACGCACGCACGCACGCACGCACGCACGCACGCACGCACGCACGCACGCACGCACGCACGCACGCACGCACGCACGCACGCACGCACGCACGCACGCACGCACGCACACACGCACGCACGCACACACGCACACACGCACACACGCACACACGCACACACGCACACACGCACACACGCACACACGCACACACGCACACACGCACACACGCACACACGCACACACGCACACACGCACACACGCACACACGCACACACGCACACACGCACACACGCACACACGCACACACGCACACACGCACACACGCACACACGCACACACGCACACACGCACACACGCACACACGCACACACGCACACACGCACACACGCACACACGCACACACGCACACACGCACACACGCACACACGCACACACGCACACACGCACACACGCACACACGCACACACGCACACACGCACACACGCACACACGCACACACGCACACACGCACACACGCACACACGCACACACGCACACACGCACACACGCACACACGCACACACGCACACACGCACACACGCACACACGCACACACGCACACACGCACACACGCACACACGCACACACGCACACACGCACACACGCACACACGCACACACGCACACACGCACACACGCACACACGCACACACGCACACACGCACACACGCACAC
>CAKJTD010000028.1:0-21902 GCA_917499995.1 Ichneumon xanthorius | reverse complement strand
CGCATCAGCATGGTCGGACGATTTGGCTGCGAGGGAGCGCGTCGCAGAATTGTTGGGCGATGACTATGAGAGCTCGGAAAGCGTCGAATATTAATTCGTGTAATGCCGAAATATATATTGTAAAAATAATAATAAATAAATAATTTTTTTACGTTAAAAAAAATGTCTTTTAATTCCTCTAGGATAGCATGTTCGGTTGGCCGAGCGGTCTAAGGCGCCGGATTTAAGTTCCGGTTTCCCTCAGAGGAATAGTGGGTTCGAATCCCACACCGGGAAAAATAATTTATATTGTCGCCTCTATCGACATCTCGGAATAAAAATTATAAATCGGACTCATTGATCCAAGTATTGTGAGAGTTGTCAAAGCCCAACCATTTTACATAAAGTTTATTGGATTTTTTCTTCAATATTTTCTCTACTAAGTAAATATCAGGATATTTAACCGCGAGAAGCTCTTTGTAGTATCGAAACAGGAAAGGAGCGAGACAGAATGTTGTGACCAGTGTCCAGTAGAGAGGCTTTATTTCGACTGACGACTCTTGTCGCTCTACACGCTCTTCTGCACACACCCATACACTCACACTGATCCACGTCCATCCATACACACTCTACGCGCCCGCTCTCGCATACACCACACTCCTCCCCGTTTAAGTTTGTACCCGTAATCTCATTTTGCACCGCTTCGCGTTACTCTGCGTGCGCTCAATCGCGACGATCGGCGCACGGGTTGTTGGACTTCTTGCGCGTTTACCGTTTCGTTTTTCGGTGATGTTGCCGAGGGACCTCTCCGTACCAGCTGATCGACATGCCGTTTAATTATGCCGCCCGAGCCTAGTTTGACCGTATACGTCACCGGCCCTAATCTCTGCTCGATTGTTGCTTCTGTCCACGGCGGCGCGTTGCGGCTGAAGTATTTCGTCCACACCTGTTCCCCTCTCGCGAAGCTCCTCGTTCTCCCTCCTCTTGCGTTCCGTATCTGTCTCTGCACTGCTTGCTCTTGTCGTTTCTTATGTCGGGTCGCATTAAGTCGAATTTCGTTCTCATTTGCCTGCCGAGCATTAATTTAGCCGGCGTTTCCCCTGTCGTGCAATGTTGTGTCGATCTGTATTCTAATAGGAATGCATCGACAGCTTCTTGCGGTGTTTTTCCGTTCTTTAGCATGATTTTCAGTTTTCGTTTAAACGTTTTCACTAAATTTTCCGCCGCTCCGTTTGAGGCTGGGTGTTTCACAGCCGAGCGTATGTGTTTAATCCCAGTCTTACTCAAAAATCTCGTGAATTCGTCGCTTGTAAATTGTGGTCCGTTGTCGCTGACGATTTGCAGCGGCAATCCGTATCTTGCGAATGTTTGTTGGAAGGCGTTAATTGTATGTTTCGCCGTCGTGGTTTTCATTACGAATATTTCGGGCCATTTCGTTCTCGCGTCTACTATCAATAAGAAATTGTGCCCTTTGTACGGTCCTAGGAAATCCGTGTGCACTCTTTCCCATGGTTTATCCGGCCAACTCCACGGGTGCAATTCCGATGCAGGTGGGTTGTCGCGCACTTCGGCACAGTCCCGGCAACTCCTCGCCAGTTCTTCGATTTGTTTGTCGATTTGTGGCCACCAGCAGAACGATCTTGCTATCGATTTCATTTTTACCGTCCCTGCGTGGTTCTCATGTAATTCGCTGAGAACGGACTTCTGTAATTTACTTGGTACTACGATTCTGTATCCCCACATGACGCAATCTTGTTCGATCGCTAACTCGTCTTTTCTTGTTTCGTAGGCGAGCAATTCACTGCACAACATTTTCCTGTTCGGCCAGCCGAGTTCTATATATTTCCTGACCTCCACTAACACTTTATCGGTCCTGCTTTCGCGCGCTATCCTCCTGTCGTCCAAGCAGACTTGTGCTTCTTGTGTAATATAGTTCAAATATGTCTGCTCCGGTTTCGTATGCTCGTTTTTATTCGGTATCGGGAGTCGGGATAGTCCGTCCGCGCTGTTCTTTGCCGATTTCACGTACATGATTTGATATTGGAATGCGCTTAAAAAGTTTGCGTACCGTTGCAACCGTCTTGTCGCCATTATCGGAATTCCTTTTTTTGGTCCGAAGATTCTTACTAGCGGTTGGTGGTCTGTTTTTAGGATAAAATTTCTTCCATACAAATAATCGTAATATTTTGTTACTCCAAATACTATCGCCCGCGCTTCCTTATCTATTGCCGCGTATTTTCGTTCGCTTGCTGCTAATGTTTTCGACGCGTACGCAATCGGCCGCTCGCCTTCTGGCGTCATCTGTGAAAGAATTGCGGACATTCCGTAGTCCGATGCGTCGCATGTTAGTATCAATTGTTTGTCTGGATCGTAATTCATAAGGACTTCTGCGGATTTTAGATTTTTTTTTGCGTTTTCAAATGCCTCTTGGCATTGTTTTGACCATTCAAATTTTTCCTTTTTTAGTAGCTCGTACAAGGGATGCAATTTTTCCGCTCGGTTTTTCATGAACTTGATATAATAATTTATCATTCCCAGGAATGCTTGCAATTCTTTCACATTTTTTGGACTCGGGATTTTGTCGATCGCTTCTACTCTTTCCGGTAGTGTGTGAATACCGTTTTTGTCTATTCCTAGTCCTAAATACTTAATCTTGTTTGCTAACAACACACATTTCGATTTTTTTAGTTTCAGGCCACATTCTTTTAGTTTATCTAATACTTCCGCTGTGTTTTTTAGGTTCTCGTCCATTGTTTTGCCTTTTATTATTATGTCATCTAAAAATACGTTTACGTTCGGCATACCCGCAAGTATTTGCTCCATCTGCCTTTGAAAGAAGCCTGGCGCCGACGCGACTCCGTACGGCAGCTTATTTGGCTGATATAGTCCCTTGTGCGTGCTCAGCGTTAAATACTGTTTTGATTTCGCGCTTACTGGTACTTGCGCGTATGCCTCTTTCAGGTCGATCTTTGTAAAATACACGGCGTCATGTAAGTTCGCTATCAAATGCTCGATCCTTGGTAGCGGGTGTCTGTCTATCCGAATCGTTTTGTTTACCGTCAGTTTGTAGTCACCACAGAGTCTTAGAGATCCGTCTTTTTTCAGAATAGGGACAATCGGTGTGCCCCATTCCCCTACTTCTACCGGTGACCAGGCCCCTTCGCTTACCAGCCTGTCTATTTCCTCGCTTACTTTATCCTTCATCGCGAACGGTAACGTTCTCGGTTTACAGTATATTGGAGCCGTGTTTGTTTGCATGTGTATCGCGAACTCCGCTTTAGTATATGTGCCTAGCCCTGCTGAGAATAAGTGTTCGTAATCCGCGAGGAACTTCTCCTTGATACGTTCTATATTTTCGTTTCCTTTTTCTTTTTCTGTTGTGTCGCTCAGTCGTGTCGCTTTGTTTTCGTCCG
Source organism: Ichneumon xanthorius (assembly GCA_917499995.1). Lineage (NCBI taxonomy): Eukaryota > Metazoa > Arthropoda > Insecta > Hymenoptera > Ichneumonidae > Ichneumon > Ichneumon xanthorius. The sequence continues at coordinate 18,510 of CAKJTD010000028.1, read as the reverse complement.
TCTTCCTGCTCTGGTTTATACCCAGTGGCCAAAGCTTTAGCTTGTGTAGCCATTCTCTGCCGATGAGCGGCTTCCCATGTTTACCTACTACATATAGGTTGCCTACCGATGTCACGCAGCCGTATTTAAAGGTTACTCTCTTGATTATTCCTACCGCGTTTCGCTTTTCTCCGCCGAAATAAATTAATTTGATCTTTGCCGGTCCAATTTTTTTATTTGCAAACAATGTACTACAATCTCGTTCGTTGATTATCGAGATTTCGGAACCTCCATCGATTTCCATTTTAATCGGCTTCCCATCGACTTCAACTCCTAAAAATTGCGGTTCGATTCTTAACAAATTGCATGGTTTTAGCTTGCTACTTATTTCAAAAGTAATATTTTCGTACCAGTCGCTTTCGGATTCGGAATCGTCGTCCCTCGCTTCCGTTTTAATTGGCTGGATTTTCTTTACCGCCTTGTCCGTTTGTCGCGGTCTCGCTCTACATATCGCGCGCAGGTGTCCTTGTCGACCGCATCCATCGCAATTCTTCAATCGGTGCCAGCAGTCTTTCTTTTGGTGTCCTTCCTTTCCGCAGCAAGTACACGTGCTTCCCGCACCTCGGCTCGACTCTCCTCGTTGTTGCCTCGTGTTCCTCTGGCCCCCTCGTTTGTTTTTATATCCCGTTCGCACCCGATACACTTCTGGATCGGCTTCGGCGGTCTTCTTCCCCCCGTGCTCCTCCGTTTCGAATTCCTCGGCCGCTTTCGTTGCCTCTTCGATTGCGGTAGCTGTTTTCAATGCGATGTCTAGCGTTAGGTTTTCTACTTTAAACAGCGCGATTTTAATCGATCTGTTTCGGATTCCGCTTAACATTTGGTCTCGTATAGCGTCTTCTTCGTCCGTGAATGCGCACTCGGTGGCTAAATTGCGTAACGCGGCAACGTATTGCGTGACCGACTCTTCCTCGTTTTGCTTCCTATCCCGAAATTGCACTCTCAAAACCGTTTTGTTGACTTTTGGCTTGATGTAATCGTTCACTTTCTTAATGATGTCCGCGAGCGTAACGTCTTTCGGCTTAGCCGGTGCGCACACTTTTCGCACTACTTTGTATGTTTCTGCGTCTATTTTTGTCAGAAGGATCGCACGTTTTTTATCCTCCGCTATGCTGTTCGCGTCGAAGTACAGCTCGATCCGCTCGACGAATTCCTCCCAGTCGTCCACTCCGATGTTGAAGTCTAGTTGACTCGTATACTCCATTTTTGCGTTCTGTTGCTCGCTATTTCCCGCTCCGTTTGTCGTCGGGTTCTCTACCGGGTTTCTCCCCTCGTTCCTTTCTTCGTCCCGTACGGCTTCTCTTAATATTGGGCGCAATTCGTCCAATTTGCTTCCTTCTTCAATCTCTATTCCGCGTTGTTTCAGTTCTTCAATTACTTCTTTCTTATTAAGGCTTTGTATCCAGGCTGTACCCGTTCTCTTTTCCTGCCCGTCCGCCATGCGTTTCACTTTTTTTTTTTTAATTTTTCCTCCCCGCCGCCCGCGTCGATGTCCGTTTCCTCGTCGCCAATTGTAGTATCGAAACAGGAAAGGAGCGAGACAGAATGTTGTGACCAGTGTCCAGTAGAGAGGCTTTATTTCGACTGACGACTCTCGTCGCTCTACACGCTCTTCTGCACACACCCATACACTCACACTGATCCACGTCCATCCATACACACTCTACGCGCCCGCTCTCGCATACACCACACTCTTGCTCGTAAAAACCACCGGAGATTGATCGATCCTGATCATCTTTTAGCTTGTACGTTACAGGTGTAGTTTTGACAATTCGCGATATCGTAAAAATTTCGGTTGTCCAATTGGGAGTATAACCTTTGGCAAAAACATTTTTATATTTGCTAATTCGAACTTTCTCTCCAACTTTAAATTTAGATTTGCTCGCATAATTAATTTGTGCTTTGTTGAATATACGATTTCGTAAAGTCTTTTCATATTTTCCGCTAACATCTTTTGGTTTCATCTTAATTGTACGATGTATCGTGCTGTTGTACGATGAAACCAAATAATTTAGAATATCCCCGTCCACTTATAACTTCCGCGAAGACTAAATTGTTTCCACATTTTATTTTTTAATGTGCGATTAAATCGTTCACAAATTGAAGCTTTTAAATTGCTAAATGTAGAGTATAAATGAATATTATATTTCTTCATGAGAGATTGGAAATTCGAATTGTAAAACTCTCCTCCATTATCCACATGTAATTTCGATGGAACGCGACCTTGAATAAGTACCGATTTCATTGCGTCAGTGGTATCTTTACCTGTCTTACTCTTCATTGGTACAGCCCAAGCAAATTTTGAGAATATATCAATTATAGTAAGCAGATACTTGTAATTATTATTTTTACTTGCGTAAGCTGACATATCAACAAGATCAGCTTGCCAAGTTTCATCGAGACCACGAATATCGACATGACGACGAGGATAATTACGTCGAGCTGATTTATGCAACTCCTCTACGAGCGCTTTCTTGTGCACGCTCATTTTTTAAAACGTTTAGTCTAGAATCCAAATCGGAAATGGCATTAGAATTTCGAGTTGCCAAGTCTTGTACTGTTTTAAGATCGACGTTTAGAGTTTTAATAATATTCTGTATCGTCGCTTCAAGACCTTGAACCAATAGTAGACTACTATCATTCATTTCTTTTCGTAAAATCTTGACTGTGTTATGTACTTTGCGGTGTACGATGTTTAACGTTGCGGCATCACTCTGCTGTTCCGGATTGGCAACGTTGCAAAGTCGTTTGTTCTCCAAATCGTAATGACCGTCCGCAGTCAGCTTAAATCCGACACCTGGATTGCGCGGTGGACCATGATTTTTTACAGCCGCACTCTTATCCAGCTGCCGTCCGAACACATCGACACTCATCTTGCGAATGATCGAAATCACGATAATCGATGGATTAATATATGATTTGAGCCTCTCGTAATTCCTCAATAATAGACGTAATTTCATTTCCGTGACATGAGTTGCCGGCTGCTTGAGATGCTAGAAGCAGGCGAAGACGATTCACCAACTCATTGGGATCATCCCAGTAAACATAATCCATCCGAATATCTTTTTTTGTCACCTTGTACTTCGGCATACCTTTTCCAGTGCGCTTGGGATTGATAAACGATTTTGGAATATAATAATCGAACTTGAGGCTCTTACTCTCACGTATCGCTTCATCAGCTTTATAAAACTTTTTATGAGCATTTGTTTGAAGTACAATGGCTTTATAATTCTGCAAATCAGTGTTGTTCATATTAGCCTCATCGGGCTCTTTTTTGAACAATAATCCGATGAGTCCGATAGTTTTATCATAACTGGCGTCACCGACATTTATAGAAGACTTTTTAAAATCTATCGGTGTATCACCGATCATAAACTTGTCGTTGGCAAGCCTTCGTACGCCATACGAACAATCTAAGGTAGTTTTGTTATCCGATCGTAACAATGCAAGATACTCGTTTATCAAATCGTCTTCCTCAACACCTGACTTCACCACGGTTTCATCGACGATATTATTATCACCATCATCATCATCAGCAGCCGATTTAAAAGAAGAATTCATTTCATCATCCTCGTCGTCCCCGCCGCGACCATCGTCGTCGTCGTCGTCATCATCATCATCATCATCGTCTTTGTTTTTTACTTTGCTATTACTCGATTCCCCAAAATCTTCTCGGTTAATTTTTTTCATTTCGTCTTTAATTTCATCTTTCATTTTCTCCTTGATCTCATTCTTCACTGGTGTTTTATCATGATTGTCGGCTGTATCAGACGAACGCACTAATTTTTCTAATGGCTCCACTATTGGTTTGAAGGCGACTTGCATTGCCTGTTCATTGGCCTCTCGACCAGACTTTAACATTTTATGTTTCCTACGAATTGCATCGCTGGCTTTAACGATTTGACGCAAAACGTCTTTTTCTTTGGATATTTTTTCGGTCTTCATGCTGTCGGAGCTGAGTCACGAATGCTACTGCTTCTCATTCGTCTAGTTAGGGAATATTTATGCCATGTTCATGCATGCAAAACAGTCAAACCCTTTCCGATATCTCCCCTCCTCAAGATCGCTATCCTTATCAATCACAATAAATCCATACTTTTCGACCCAACAGGCTGAGCACAAATTTTTGAATTCGGTGTAAGTAATATCGATATTCACATGATCATTGTATACGTGCTTGAGATTCATATCATCCTGCTTAAATAGTACTAGCAGATTGACATTGTCACGCACGAGATGCTTAGGAATACGTGCATATATCTGACAGAGGTAGAATGAATCGACGTGTTCGTGCCTTCCCATTGAGAAATACGCTCGAATATTATCCTGTTTCTCACAGGTTACATCATCGAAAATGAATATCGAGTTTGGTCTAGCTTCGTTTGGTGGCACCACTTGTTCGTTCTCATTGAATGGAAAATATTCAACACCGTTTACAGGCTCCAGTAATTTCTCTAGTAACTTATACTTTGGTAGTTTAAGGGATTTAGAGTATATGTAAATGTTTTCAAATCGCAATCCATTAGGATGAGTTATGAGTGTAAGCAGCGCGTTAGTTTTACCGCAGTTCGATGGTCCACAGAACACAGCTCGAACGGTATTTGGTAATAAATTGCCATGACGTTTCTTCATTCTTTCCTTGTGCGCAAACTGATCAAAATTGATCACTGGTAAATCCGTGGATTGCGTCTTGAACCTCATCTTGATGAAGACTAAGGAGAGATTGCATAAATATGAGATTTATAACTAATTTTTCTCAGTAGCGCATGAGTCTTCGTGTGGATATGAGTGTGCAGAGTCGCGCTAAAAAGCGCGGTAAGGGCTTGGTTAATAGTGCCATTAATAATCTCCCCGTTGAATTGCATCTGCCCGGTTATCAGTACTGCGGGCCTGGTACGAATCTGACGAAGCGTCTCGCGCGCGGCGATCCGGGTATTAATCCGCTCGACGCAGCTTGTAAGGAGCACGATATTGCTTACTCGAAAAATCGAGAGGATATTTCCGCTCGGAACGCAGCTGACAAAGTTTTGGCTGAGAAAGCCTGGAAGCGTGTATCAGCCCACGACGCTAAAATTGGTGAGAAGGCAGCGGCGCTGAGTGTAACAGCCATAATGAAAGCTAAAAGAAAACTTGGTATGGGCGTCAAGACACCGAGTACAGCAGGACTCAAAAAGATAATTGGAGCTGCTAAGAAAGCGATGGTTCAGAGTAATGATTCAAGTATGGTCATAAAGACAGCTCTTAAAGGTGCGCGACAAGCAGTCAAAAAGGTTGGCGGCTAGAGCAAGTTGCGTACACCTCGCATTCTCCGTGTACCGCGCAAAATCGGCGGTTTCCTACCATTTCTTGTACCTATATTTGCGGGCCTGAAGAGAGTGGCACAGGTTGAAGAGAGTGGCACAGGTCTCCGCCAGGGGACGCGCCATCATCGGGCTATAAAAAAAATAAATATATATATATATATATATTTGCGGGCCTCAGCGCTGCCGGCGCGCTGTCCGGTGGTGCAGCTAGCATAGCTAAAGCCGTTACGGCCGCTCAAGCAGCTAAGCGCGATTTAGAGGAAAGCAAGCGGCATAATAAAACGATAGAGGCAATTGCTTTGGGCAAAGGTTTGCATCTAAAGCCCTACAAAAGAGGATTCGGACTTCATATCGCATCAAAAAACGGAAAGTGACGCTGCCACATCGACCGCTAACTGATACCGATTTATTCAAATATGCTAAAATTATGAAAATTCCCCATTTCCGTGGAGTTTTCATGCGAAATGGTTTACCGAAGAGTGGTCCATTCAAGCATGAGTCGGGAATTATCAATCTTGACGATAATGAGGGTGTTACGAACCCGTAACCACACACAAGCAAAACATATGGTAGGCTCTCCTGAGCAATATCTCAACACACCCGAGAAATGCACCTGTTAAAGAAATACGTAGGCTCTCCCGAGCCTACAACTGTGAATGAATATAGTATGCGCCCCGCGCACCCGAATACTATGCATTCAAACGAATCTCGTAGGGCAGAAACCATCCTTACCGAGCCGCATGCGCTAGCCCAAACTGAGACACACATACTCTTCTAGCCACGCGCCTCCCCCACTTAGTGGCTTCCCCACTAAGCAACCGCACGCGACACTTGCCGCCGCGGCGCGAGCTAAGATGCTTTTATCTAGCCGCCGCACTGGTGTGCAGGGCCAGCGGCACCCTAATTCTATTAGATCAAAGCGTGCCGCCCGAGTGCATCTATGCATGCTTTCCCCACTCTTTCTCCCACTAATTTTTCGATGGTCATAATTAATAGATATTATGTGACACTTGTCGCGCCTATACTGAACCAAAACTCTAGGCGCCGCGCAATAAGAGGGGACCGCTACCAAAAATCTCCCACCAATTCCCTTAGAACAAACGCACCGCCTAGACACATCTCTAATTTATTAGGAAGATGCATTAACCCCACCACGCTACTCAACTAACCATAGGAAGTATAGGAAGCGATTTAGTATAAAAAGCCAAGCCTTTTACGGCAAGAGCAGTTATTCTACCAGCCTCATAAGCTGCAACACTTCGTTTACCCTGTACGGAGCGACCAAGGCTCTGTTCGACGAAAGTTCCGATAGCCCTGCGCGGCTACGTCTCGACGCTCTCTCGGAGCAGCCCTGCGCGGCTGAGTTCAACGCTCTTGCGGAGTACGATCTAGTCGAAAGTACCGCAACTACTGTATCGACGCATCGACGTTTAATAAAGATATATTTTGTGAGTATTTAAAACAGTTCTACAACTCTTCGTATTTTCCTGCATGCTCTCCACCACGTGCTATAAGACTCACGGTCTCAGGCACCCTGTCAGCGCATCGTAAATCTTAGGCAGTAGAAGGCGAGGTCTCCGTCCCCGATGTAAAGGGCCAACGCCTTGACTCGAAAGAGAGACCGCCGTTACGTTCACTCAGCGCGAACTCGTCAAGAGCTCGCCCGGACGTAACAAGGGATCCGGTACGCACTGGGTAGCGTACAAGAAATCTAATATTAACGTCATTTATTTTGATAGTTTTGGTGATCTTCAACCGCCGATAGAATTCATCAGTTATGCGGGTGTTGGTAGCGTTAACTATAACTATAAACAATATCAGACATATGATACCGTAGAGTGCTGACATTTATGTCTCAAATTTCTTTGTAATCAGCTCGATCGTAAAGAAAAATATTTTCTATATAAACATATGCCATGACGCTATGCGTTCAGTTATGTATACGTCAGCATCATGAGCGATACATTTACATTAACTATATCGGGAACCTCGTCTGTTCTTGAAGCACAATATTTTCCGCCCATCGAACTTTCCCCATATAAAAACTATACTCTCGGACTCGTTGAATTATTAACCTTCAATTCAATTCCGAACATAGATGTCGGTAATAATAAACTTTACATTGGCGATGAGGTAATAACCGTTCCTACTGGTAGTTATGAAATCGAGGATATCGAAAATTATGTGAAGCAAGTTTTAGTTGGTAAAAATATTATTATCGATATCAAACCAAATAATAATACTCTTCGCAGTGAAATTAGGTGTAATCGTGACATAGACTTTAGACCGGGAGATTCTATTGGTCGGTTACTGGGATTCACTCAACGTATTTTGCCCGCCAATAAAAGCTACGAGTCTGACCTCCCTGTAGCCATTCTCAAAGTAAACGCGTTAAGAGTCGAATGCAATCTCACGACTGGTGCTTATATAAACGAGCGAAAAGTCCATACGATTCACGAATTTTTTCCATTCGTTCCACCGGGGTATAAAATAATTGAAGCGCCATCGTACGTCATTTATCGACCAATCATTGGTAAGATAATTGACCATATTCAGCTACGAATAGTAGATCAGGACGGGAGTTTGGTTAATTTCCGCGGCGAAGTCATAACAATTCGACTGCATATTAAATCACACTAATAATGGGTATAGTGTTTAACAGAAAAAATATTAATTATAATAAGCCATCATGTGCGAGTCAGATCAGTCGGCGGCCAGCTCCCAAGGCGTTAACACATCAGAACGTACTGCTTCTACAGAGTCTGGGGCTGAAGGTCAAGCAAGGCAGAAAAAGATAATAAATCGATATTTACTTCGCGTATTTTGCATCTGCTGCTGGATACGATTGAGGAAGAAATACTCAATATTCAGAAACCCATCGTCTTCGATGAATCCATAATACATTGTGAGATCCATGCTCATCAACCTTATGCATCGTCAACTTTCAACAATAGTGATGAGATACGAATTACCGTTCAGCATCAAGATCTCAGTTTACTACCCAGCAAGAGTTCGATTCACATATGTGGAAGACTCGTAAAGGAGGATGGAGCAGTCGTTACTACGACGAGCCTCGCCAACAATGCTATTTGTCATTTGTTTGAGGAAGCTCGCTATGAACTGAACGGTATAGAAATTGATCGGAACAAAAACGTTGGGATTACAAGTCTTATGAAGGGATATGTGTCTCTAAATCCGGGGAAAAGTTCATTATTGGAAAATGCTGGTTGGCTGGATGTTGAAGAAAATAAGAGCTTAACTAGTGCAGGGTACTTCGACGTATGCATACCACTAAGTTCGATCTTTGGATTTGCTGAAGATTATCATAAGATTGTCGTCAATGCTAAACATGAGTTAATTTTATCTCGATCAAAAAGTGATGACAATGCTGTTATACAAACAGCTGCAGAACCGTTTAAAATTCTTCTACATAAAGTAGAATGGCTTATACCGTATGTGACAATCTCAGAGCAACGGAAAATACGACTACTAAATTTGATTGCCAAAGATTCTCCAATTCCCATGAGTTTTCGTACTTGGGAATTGTATGAGTATCCGCTACTCCCGACTACTACGAAGCATGTGTGGACCGTCAAAACATCTTCTCAGCTGGAGAAACCTCGATATGTACTTCTTGGCTTTCAAACGAGCAGGAAAAATAAGCCGCTTAAAAATGTCAACCATTTCGATCATTGCAACATTAGCGATGTGAAATTGTACTTGAATTCACAATGTTATCCATATGGAAACTTGAATCTGAATATTGCCCAAAATCAGTACGCTTTGCTATATGAAATGTATACGAATTTCCAATCTAGCTATTACAGTAAAGATCCCGAACCGCTGCTAAACAAAAGTGATTTTAAAAATTATGCTCCGCTAATCGTAATTGATTGTTCAAAACAGAATGAAGCTCTTAAATCTGGCCCCGTTGACATTCGCCTGGAGTTTGAAGCAAAAAATAATTTCCCCGCTGAAACATCTGCATATTGCCTAATCATACATGATCGAATAGTTGAATATAATCCCATTAGTGGTGGGGTGAAAAAATTGGTATAAAAGCCGACCCTCGATCGTGAATTGAGTTAGTGATATTCAAGATGGATTATATCGTCGACGTTCAAGGCTTCAAGAAACCTATCGATGAGTTTGTTCTGAAAGATTTTCAGCCATCGAAGTTAAAAGTGACAAAGCGGCACAGCCTCTGACGCTTCTGTTCCAACCACCCTGCGCATGGTCTGCCTTGCCCGCGAAATATAAGACTATGAATTCATGGCTTCAACGTAATTATCATGGAATGGATTGGACCTCTGGACATATACCCTACGAAACAGCAGCGACGATAATTCGATCCATTTTGAAACATGCACGAACAATTTTTGTGAAAGGTTTGGAGAAGAAGAGATGGATAGCACGCTTGATGAACATATCGTCAGAATCCATCGTTGACTTGGAAACGCTGGACTGCCCATCGTTGCGGAAATTACCACCCATACCTCCCATCGCTGGATGTTCACATCACTCGAATACCGTGAAATATAACTGTGCCGATGCTAACGTCAAGTCCTTGAAGAATTGGCTTAATCTATATCAGGCTGTATGCGAGAAGGAGATTTTGTGAAGAAATAATTAAATAAAACAGGTTACATATAAAAATGAATTTTATTTTTTTACCCACAAAATAGAAATGGAATATACATAATAGTATTATATAATCATATATATAATCTTTTCATACATACACACACACACACATATATATAAGCTTTTTCACAGTGCACGCACAGCATTGTGACACATAGTTCATCTGCCTTGCAGGATATATAATCTTTTCACGAATATATATAAGTGTTCACTCAATATACAGCATCGTGAAGCAGTCCGTCATTGACACTTAAAAAAATTTCACAGGTCTGGCAGGTTTTTGGAAGGTGACGATTCCTCTTCGATACTGGCAATGAGATGATTCTTCTTCATGTCGTTCCATCACAAGCTTTTGAATTCTACACTGTTGTATCTTCCACCGTAATAGTTCATATACAGTTCTCCAGCCTGTGCCGCTTTCACCATTTTTTCAAATAGTTCCCTATTTTCGTCGAGGGCTGTCACAAGTCTGGCAGGTAGGAATGTGGCGTATTCGTTGCCCACCTCGACGACGATCCTCTTGTCGTACGTTGTTTGCACGAATTTGATAGCAGTGATCGGATGGTCCTGCTGCACCTCCCAGTCTTTCAGCTTCTTCGTTGGCAGGAATTCCGCGATCTTGCCCACCGCGTTGATCGCAGAGAAATCCATTTTCAGTTGATACGTGGACCCTCGATGATATGCGGAACCGCGCAATTTCTTGCGATAAGAGATGCAGATCCGATCTTGTACGGATCAGACTTTTAACTTCTTCAATGTTTTTTAAAAGTAGTCCGATTCGTTGTTTGAGCTCCACACGTCTATCCTGCATTACGTTCTGGTTTGATCTGAGTCAAACCAGCAGCATCCGAATTTTTCAGGCTTAACCCCCTCCCAAAGTCCCCACCGATTTTTCGAACTTAACCCCCTCTCAAAATCCTCACAGGCTCATCAATAAGCCCCGCCTTTTTTGTTTAACGAACTTTGTTATTTTTTTTCGTCATCGACACTTTGACGGCTCCATATACACTTCTGACATTCTCGACGACGAGGTGCTGGACCATCGATATGCGTTCGCATATCAGGGGTATACCAATGCTCCATACAAGGCATGTACGAAGCTAGTTCGACATCCGCATGGAGATGCGCGGGCAGCCGATCCCATAGATGATGAATTTGCTTGCTCCAATGCCGCAAAAGCTGAGGTTTCGTGATATTTTTCAGCTCAGCCTTCGTTAATTCCCACGGATTTTTAATATTATGAACCGCGAGTACACCATCGATTGAATTCATCTTGCCAGGAGAGTCAAGAACTGAGCTCCACGTCTCACGACTCTGGACTCTTATACACTTGATATTATGAACACACGACGATATAAAGCGTTGAATATTTGATGTGGCGATGTTTGTTTACTTAAGAACCCTCTCCCCCTATAAGAAATTTTGAGAACAAGGGTCTGACTCATCGATGACTGTATCAATTTAAGAACCAAGCTCCGCGTCTCACGATGAACAAGGGCCTGACTCATTCTGCATTCATTGGGTATAACTGTTCTATTCAATATTTGTTTATAAATGTTTATCGCAGTCATAAATTTCAAGAGTGACAAGTGGTCTAAGATATTTGAAGTGTTTGTATATATTATCGTCTAAACAACCGCTTGATGAAAATTCGAGTTCAACTCGGGTGTGTTTATTTATTATTGTTTATATTATAGGTGATAATTGACAGCTCTTGGAGGGTAACCGAGCGATACATTCAGAGAAAAAAGATAAAAATTCAACCGTCCAACCACCCACCTCCCACCGCCCACCTCCTCATCACCCACCACCCACCACCCACTGCATGTCGTTCACCGATTCACACGAAAAATAAATTTTCAACCACCCAAACACCCACCCACCCCACCCACCTCCTCACCACCCACCGCATATCGCTCGCCGATTCTCGCAAAAAAAAAAAAAAAAAAAAATTCATCCCACCCACCACCCACACCCACCCACCACCCACACGCACCCACCCACCCCCACCCACAGACACCCACCCACCACCCGCCACCAAGTGGTTCGAGTCTGAGCTAAGTGGTTCGAGTCTGAGCTAAAAAGTGTCGGTAAATGCCGGTGCAGATCCCTTGAGTTAGAACCCGCCTTATATAACTACTATACTTCCGCACCCGAGAAGTTCTTAGCCAATGAGCGTCGTGGCCAATAAGAACGGTACATTTACCATCGAATGTTGAGCTCCTGATTTATATTCGAATGAGAATTGCTATTTCAACAGTACCTTACGTTGGTCCACAGCGATCAAAAGTTACAAAAATATTTAGGCCCAAAGAAACTTCGCAGTCATTTGACGGTGCTATGGTAGTTGAAACCGTACCGCATCGATCAGCCCAGCAGTCCAGCGTAATCTCCGAACATTTCACAAACTCGCCAAGGACAGTTCAATCAATTTGACGGAGAAACGGACCGATTCGCTACGTCTATCTTGCTTCCTCCCGTTGCCTATCTCCATTTTCCTAATAACTATCGCCATATTCTCTGTTGTCTGGGAGGATAGCGGGTGAGAGACAAGAGGGGAGGGGACAAACCTTTCCGAACAAAAGATCGAGAGAGACAAGTGAGACGAGTCAGTCCCGTGGGAGACATTGACGGATTCGCTGCTGCAAACGACGGCCGTCCGCCGCCATAACTGTCTATCCGTCGGGTTTTCCCTTTCTCGGCGTCTTTCTCTGTAGCATTACTCCTATTCGTCCTCGCGGCTTTATTAAATTGATATGGAATTGTTATCCGGGTGAGAAACGTCACAGCCCATTTTACTCCGTAGCTCGAAATACGTTCTCGTCTCAAGAATCAGTGGTTACTTGCGTCTTCCACCAAGCACAAATTTTCGATAAATTGATAAAACTGGATTGGGGATTTCACGAGTCACAACTCTTGAAGTAATAAATCAAATCTATTTCACTCATGTGTAAGTCGGGTAATTGTAAGTTTAATAATCGGGTAACTTAATTGTAAGTTTAATGTACTGGAACTTGAAATTAGCTTACATTACTTACATTACCAGATATTAAAATTGGAAACCTTTTGACTATAAATTACCAAACATTTTTAATGAAAATAAAAATTTTCCTGTAAAATTGCAAGCCGAATGTGTTTCAAATTTCAGAAACGATTTATGTAAAAATGCTTCCAATACCGTTCGTTAATTTTCGAACAAAATTTTTTAACAGTGTACTAATAGTTTTTCAATTAAGCAATTTTCATCTGTAGCTCCACCTTGTAAAAAAATATATTATTTTCGAATGGAAAGTAAAAGTTCCGTCTTTGAGCGTACCCAATGATCCTCCATAATGATATCACATTGTTATATTCACAAAAGAGTCTCGAAGACATGTAATGTCGTGCTCTTACGCTTATTTTTTTTTCTTACTTATTTTTTTTCTCTGTGCGGTCTTTCTTTAACCACTCGTTACATTTCTCGATACAAAGGAGATTTCTGCCTCTTTATCCCCCTTTTTCTATTCTCTTCTTCACTTTTTTGTCTTCGCTCCCTCGCGGTCTCCTACGCGAATGCCTATCTTCGCGATTCTCTTTGTATTCGAAAAACTCTGGACCGGGTTTCCTCCTTACACCGTATTTGTTAAAGTTCTGAAGGAGTAATAACTCCTTCAGAACTTTAACAAATATCATACTCAAGAGTGGCCCTATCCCGTTTACTTTCAGTATTATAGTATATAGACACCGCCCGAGTACTGCTTACTTCTTAAGAAGAAGAAGAAGGAGGAGGAGGAGGAGGAGGAGGAGGAGGAGGAGGAGGAGGAGGAGGAGGAGGAGGAGGAGGAGGAGGAGGAGGAGGAGGAGGAGGAGGAGGAGGAGGAGGAGGAGGAGGAGGAGGAGGAGGATGAGGATGAGGATGAGGATGAGGATGAGGATGAGGATGAGGATGAGGATGAGGATGAGGATGAGGATGAGGATGAGGATGAGGATGAGGATGAGGATGAGGATGAGGATGAGGATGAGGATGAGGATGAGGATGAGGATGAGGATGAGGATGAGGATGAGGATGAGGATGAGGATGAGGATGAGGATGAGGATGAGGATGAGGATGAGGATGAGGATGAGGATGAGGATGAGGATGAGGATGAGGATGAGGATGAGGATGAGGATGAGGATGAGGATGAGGATGAGGATGAGGATGAGGATGAGGATGAGGATGAGGATGAGGATGAGGATGAGGATGAGGATGAGGATGAGGATGAGGATGAGGATGAGGATGAGGATGAGGATGAGGATGAGGATGAGGATGAGGATGAGGATGAGGATGAGGATGAGGATGAGGATGAGGATGAGGATGAGGATGAGGATGAGGATGAGGATGAGGATGAGGATGAGGATGAGGATGAGGATGAGGATGAGGATGAGGATGAGGATGAGGATGAGGATGAGGATGAGGATGAGGATGAGGATGAGGATGAGGATGAGGATGAGGATGAGGATGAGGATGAGGATGAGGATGAGGATGAGGATGAGGATGAGGATATGAGGATATGAGGATATGAGGATATGAGGATATGAGGATATGAGGATATGAGGATATGAGGATATGAGGATATGAGGATATGAGGATATGAGGATATGAGGATATGAGGATATGAGGATATGAGGATATGAGGATATGAGGATATGAGGATATGAGGATATGAGGATATGAGGATATGAGGATATGAGGATATGAGGATATGAGGATATGAGGATATGAGGATATGAGGATATGAGGATATGAGGATATGAGGATATGAGGATATGAGGATATGAGGATATGAGGATATGAGGATATGAGGATATGAGGATATGAGGATATGAGGATATGAGGATATGAGGATATGAGGATATGAGGATATGAGGATATGAGGATATGAGGATATGAGGATATGAGGATATGAGGATATGAGGATATGAGGATATGAGGATATGAGGATATGAGGATATGAGGATATGAGGATATGAGGATATGAGGATATGAGGATATGAGGATATGAGGATATGAGGATATGAGGATATGAGGATATGAGGATATGAGGATATGAGGATATGAGGATATGAGGATATGAGGATATGAGGATATGAGGATATGAGGATATGAGGATATGAGGATATGAGGATATGAGGATATGAGGATATGAGGATATGAGGATATGAGGATATGAGGATATGAGGATATGAGGATATGAGGATATGAGGATATGAGGATATGAGGATATGAGGATATGAGGATATGAGGATATGAGGATATGAGGATATGAGGATATGAGGATATGAGGATATGAGGATATGAGGATATGAGGATATGAGGATATGAGGATATGAGGATATGAGGATATGAGGATATGAGGATATGAGGATATGAGGATATGAGGATATGAGGATATGAGGATATGAGGATATGAGGATATGAGGATATGAGGATATGAGGATATGAGGATATGAGGATATGAGGATATGAGGATATGAGGATATGAGGATATGAGGATATGAGGATATGAGGATATGAGGATATGAGGATATGAGGATATGAGGATATGAGGATATGAGGATATGAGGATATGAGGATATGAGGATATGAGGATATGAGGATATGAGGATATGAGGATATGAGGATATGAGGATATGAGGATATGAGGATATGAGGATATGAGGATATGAGGATATGAGGATATGAGGATATGAGGATATGAGGATATGAGGATATGAGGATATGAGGATATGAGGAGATGAGGATATGAGGATATGAGGATATGAGGATATGAGGATATGAGGATATGAGGATATGAGGATATGAGGATATGAGGATATGAGGATATGAGGATATGAGGATATGAGGATATGAGGATATGAGGATATGAGGATATGAGGATATGAGGATATGAGGATATGAGGATATGAGGATATGAGGATATGAGGATATGAGGATATGAGGATATGAGGATATGAGGATATGAGGATATGAGGATATGAGGATATGAGGATATGAGGATATGAGGATATGAGGATATGAGGATATGAGGATATGAGGATATGAGGATATGAGGATATGAGGATATGAGGATATGAGGATATGAGGATATGAGGATATGAGGATATGAGGATATGAGGATATGAGGATATGAGGATATGAGGATATGAGGATATGAGGATATGAGGATATGAGGATATGAGGATATGAGGATATGAGGATATGAGGATATGAGGATATGAGGATATGAGGATATGAGGATATGAGGATATGAGGATATGAGGATATGAGGATATGAGGATATGAGGATATGAGGATATGAGGATATGAGGATATGAGGATATGAGGATATGAGGATATGAGGATATGAGGATATGAGGATATGAGGATATGAGGATATGAGGATATGAGGATATGAGGATATGAGGATATGAGGATATGAGGATATGAGGATATGAGGATATGAGGATATGAGGATATGAGGATATGAGGATATGAGGATATGAGGATATGAGGATATGAGGATATGAGGATATGAGGATATGAGGATATGAGGATATGAGGATATGAGGATATGAGGATATGAGGATATGAGGATATGAGGATATGAGGATATGAGGATATGAGGATATGAGGATATGAGGATATGAGGATATGAGGATATGAGGATATGAGGATATGAGGATATGAGGATATGAGGATATGAGGATATGAGGATATGAGGATATGAGGATATGAGGATATGAGGATATGAGGATATGAGGATATGAGGATATGAGGATATGAGGATATGAGGATATGAGGATATGAGGATATGAGGATATGAGGATATGAGGATATGAGGATATGAGGATATGAGGATATGAGGATATGAGGATATGAGGATATGAGGATATGAGGATATGAGGATATGAGGATATGAGGATATGAGGATATGAGGATATGAGGATATGAGGATATGAGGATATGAGGATATGAGGATATGAGGATATGAGGATATGAGGATATGAGGATATGAGGATATGAGGATATGAGGATATGAGGATATGAGGATATGAGGATATGAGGATATGAGGATATGAGGATATGAGGATATGAGGATATGAGGATATGAGGATATGAGGATATGAGGATATGAGGATATGAGGATATGAGGATATGAGGATATGAGGATATGAGGATATGAGGATATGAGGATATGAGGATATGAGGATATGAGGATATGAGGATATGAGGATATGAGGATATGAGGATATGAGGATATGAGGATATGAGGATATGAGGATATGAGGATATGAGGATATGAGGATATGAGGATATGAGGATATGAGGATATGAGGATATGAGGATATGAGGATATGAGGATATGAGGATATGAGGATATGAGGATATGAGGATATGAGGATATGAGGATATGAGGATATGAGGATATGAGGATATGAGGATATGAGGATATGAGGATATGAGGATATGAGGATATGAGGATATGAGGATATGAGGATATGAGGATATGAGGATATGAGGATATGAGGATATGAGGATATGAGGATATGAGGATATGAGGATATGAGGATATGAGGATATGAGGATATGAGGATATGAGGATATGAGGATATGAGGATATGAGGATATGAGGATATGAGGATATGAGGATATGAGGATATGAGGATATGTGGATATGAGGATATGAGGATATGAGGATATGAGGATATGAGGATATGAGGATATGAGGATATGAGGATATGAGGATATGTGGATATGAGGATATGAGGATATGAGGATATGAGGATATGAGGATATGAGGATATGAGGATATGAGGATATGAGGATATGAGGATATGAGGATATGAGGATATGAGGATATGAGGATATGAGGGATATGAGGATATGAGGATATGAGGATATGAGGATATGAGGATATGAGGATATGAGGATATGAGGATATGAGGATATGAGGATATGAGGATATGAGGATATGAGGATATGAGGATATGAGGATATGAGGATATGAGGATATGAGGATATGAGGATATGAGGATATGAGGATATGAGGATTGAGGGATATGAGGATATGAGGATATGAGGATATGAGGATATGAGGATATGAGGATATGAGGATATGAGGATATGAGGATATGAGGATATGAGGATATGAGGATATGAGGATATGAGGAGGATGAGGATGAGGATATGAGGATATGAGGATATGAGGATATGAGGATATGAGGATATGAGGATATGAGATATGAGGATATGAGGATATGAGGATATGAGGATATGAGGATATGAGGATATGAGGATATGAGGATATGAGGATATGAGGATATGAGGATATGAGGATATGAGGATATGAGGATATGAGGATGAGGATATGAGGATATGAGGATATGAGGATATGAGGAGTATGAGGATATGAGGATATGAGGATATGAGGATATGAGGTATGAGGATATGAGGATATGAGGATATGAGGATATGAGGATATGAGGATATGAGGATATGAGGATATGAGGATATGAGGATATGAGGATT
>CAKJTD010000027.1:0-99781 GCA_917499995.1 Ichneumon xanthorius | reverse complement strand
CACACATGCACGATAAGGTCGTTTTTAACATATGGTAAGATATGGTCAGATATCTTCAGATATGAATTCATATCTTATCATATCTGACCATATATTAATCATATATGATCATATCTGATCATATCTGATCATATCGGCTATCTGGTGTTGGATTTGAACAAGTTTATTTTCTTATCTTCATGAATGACGTACATTGATAAAGCTAAGAAATTTACCTTTTCTAAACATTACGTGTGCAACATAACGAATAATTGTATGGATGGTGTGAGAATCGTTTATCATCGTCGGAAAAGAAAAATGTTCGAAGTCGAATTTTCATTCAGCTGTCACTTGGGTATTGGGTATTGGGTATTGTGTGTTACACCGATCCCCTAAGGGTTACGGGCTCCTTCACTTTCTTCCTCCTCCTTCCTTATCCGCGGTCGCCGGTTCGATTCTTGGGCCCGGAGCTTCGTCGCGCCCCGTCAGGTGTCAGTAGTCCCGGACATACGGATATAGTCGTAGTTCGTACGTCCTATCTCCGGAGCTATGTCCCCGTCCGTTTTCCTTTCACCTACGGGCCTTCAGTCTCGGGAATCGAACCCGCGACACCTTTTCCCAGTCTTTCGGTTTCCCATACCGAGGCGCTGGTCCTTTCCTCTGGACCTACTATTATAGTGGGTTCCGAACCACTTTTTCGCAGATAAAAACACCACAGAAAATTCTTGGTGCTTGCCGGGAATCGAACCCGGGCCTACTGCGTGTGAAGCGCGCGCCGAGACCACTCGGCCACGCTCACCCTCATTCAGCTGTCACTTATATACTTGTTATTTTGACTCTGTCACGAAAGTCCTTGTGTACGAATGGTAAGCGACTTGCTTTAACACGCTATAGCTCTGGGTTCGATTCCCGTTTATGATTTTTTTCACATATTCCGCTACAAATATGCATTTTGCCTTGAAAAATGTTGTTTTACGACAAAACCCATAAATAAAATCTATTTTTAACCATTTTTTCGGTAAAATCTCGTGTCAGCCCTAGCAAGTTGACGGACGACTGCTTCCAGGCAAAAAACTAGAGAACGGACCGAAACCCTAGCATGTTGGGAGATCGAACAGACGACCATGGCTCAGTCGCCATGTGCGAGAACGTTACCAATATTTTTTTAACAAAAGACCGGCGATTCGACCCATCGTGAAGTATTAAAAATTGGCGGTGGGGAGGGGATGGCTCCATTTCCCCTCCTAAAACTTGACAATTTCGTGCTCGGCCGTTTGCGAACCACGACCGAGCAAAAGATCGGGAAACGACCTGATTGGAATACAGGTAAACTCGGTCGTCCTGTTAACCACGACCGAGCAAACGATCGGAAGCCGACCTGACTGGAATCTCGGTAACCTCGGTCATGCTATCAAATACGACCGAGTGATAAACCGGGAAATTGCCTGTTTTGAAATCGGTCGTTTACCGAACACATGACCGGGAATCAAACCTAAGGAAGCATCCACGAAATGGATGTTGCTGGAGTGTCGGAAAACCGACTGTTTTCAATGCTCGATTAAAATTGATACGAGTCAAAGGATAATTTTTTTGTAAAAAACAAGAAAAACACGATAGTCACTTGCATCGAAATTTGATTGATTATCGTGTTTTTTCGTACTAATTGTCCTTTGACTTGCATCATTTTCGATCAACCATTGGTTGTTCGGCAAAAACTGTATGCAAGGCAACAAACATTGGACAAGGATTATAAATAATTTTATTCGGTAGAATTATCTTAAATACAGCGCAAGTAAAAAAAGGAAATATATGAAAAGGGGTATCGACCGATATAGCCCTCAATTTTTCACTTCAGTCCGATGAACCTCTTATAGTTTTTCGAAATGATTTTCATCGGGTGGAATTCCGGGGGTGGTGGTAGTTCTTCTGTTGTCAAAGCGATACCGAGGCCGTCTCTATCACGGACAACACCGTGCGATTCGAGAAACGTGTTCAAATTAAAATTGCCTGTAGCAGATACAATAATACCATATGTTATTGGTGTGACGAGGAAAATTTTTACTGCTTAGTATATTATTTTCAACGATTACTTACCGCAATGTCAAAGGGCTTCTTTACACTGCACGAAAAATGGCTGATAATGCACCACCATTATCTTAAAAAAGACCAACGAGAGGATAACCGGTACGATGCATTTTTCGTGCAGTGAACAGATACACTTCGATATTGCAGTAAGTAGTCGTTGAACATAATATACTACACAAATAGAGTCTCCTCGTTACACTAAATAATACATGGTATTATTTTATGTGTTACAGGCACTTTTCCTTGGAATACGTTTTCCGAATCGCACGGTTTCGTCCGCGATAGAGACGGAGTCCGTATCGCTTTGACAACTGAAGAACACCCAACGACCCCGGAATTCCATCCGATGCAGATCACTTTGACTATATACAACTATAAGACCTGTAACAGGAGCAGATTCCTTGTACAATAATTTCCGTATTAATGCGCCTCCGTCTGCGAGAAGGGCACTCAAACGGACGGATTCGGGGACTCGAGCGTGAAGGAATTATGGGCCGGCGTGTCAGAGACGAGTTTGACGTTTAAATAACTCGCTTTATTGTTCTATTTACAGACTGAAATCTTTATTAACCCTTTTTCGGTTCCTTCTTAACTCGGAATATTCTCTGCTTATATCTATATTCGGAGCAATTACAAAAATGGTTCCTGCAGAACCCAAAAGACTGAACAATGAATATTAATTTCATTCAAGAACTTGTTTCTCATTCACTTATTGTCTCTATTTAGTGCTTTGTTTTATAGCTTCAAGGAGATATTTTAATCGAGAGATAATTATTCCGCGTGAACCGCACCACGCATGCGCGGTTGGCTTCTCGGTCGACGCGACGTGCCTCTGGCCGCTGTGCTCGGCTGTCTCGCGATGACGTCACGGCACGGCGATCGCCTGTGACAGCTCGCTCGCCTCGCACTTTGCAATTGGCGTGAATTGGAGACAAAACTCTTTTACCTTGTTTTGTCGGTCTCGGAGCCTTCAGGGGGAGTGAACGAACCCCTGGATGTACCTTTTTCCAGTCCTGGAAGTTGGGATATCCGTCTGATCCAGCCTTGCCGTATCTGACGGGTCACTTTTGGTCACTTTACCAGTTCCCTCCGACGGTCACTTTTATTGGCCCGACTTATTTAAGTTCACTCAGGCACCACAATTGATAAAGCCGCTGCGGCACAAAATGTTTATCAGTCCGATTCTGGTACGAATTTGGTAAGTCCGATTCGGCACCAAATGTTTATAAGTCTGTCTTCGGTGCACACTCTACAAGTTCACTTGGCCCGAAATTTTATAAGTCAAATTGTCACAAAATTTTATACGTCCAAATTTGGCACGAATTTTATAAGTTCAATCCGGCACAAATTTTATAAGTCCGAACGGCACACTTTTTTATAAGTCCGAACGGCACGAATTTTATAAGTTCACCGTTGCACAAAGTTTATAAGTCCGAGCGGCACGAGTTTTATAAGTCCGAACGGCACAAAATTTATAAGTCCGTTTTGGCACTGTTTCACTTTATTCACTTTTAATCCACTATTACTTTTCACTTTGCACTTTTCACTTTAGTCCTGGAGAGCTGGCCGATGGTAAAGTAGATCGTTGACTGATTATCGACTGCCGAAATCACCGTCCTTTATACCCCGATTTCTGACTCCCACTCCGTCGGTTTGGCAGATTTCTGGCGGACTCGCGTCTGCGTGCGGTCGCCCGATTATTAATTTTCTGATTGGCTAATCGTGTTGTTCCTGCTTTGCCCTCCAATCCCGGGTCGGTAAGATCGTGACGATTATCCGGTCTTATCCGCTGAGCAAATAGTGTGCTCGGTCGGTGCCGTGTGCAACGGGGGGTGTCGTCACTTTTGGCCAATCAGCGAGGCCGATTTTCCCTCGCTTTTGCCTTTCTCCGACCTTGAGCGTGCTTTCGCCGCAAGCCCGCTCGGCAGCGCCGCTGTGCTTCCGAATCCATCGTCTTGCGCGTGCGCGTCGCTTCGGCATCGATCGAGCCGCCGCTCGATCCCGTCGGGTGGCGCCACTTGGCTCTCCGCGGGCTTGTCCGACGGCTGCTCGGCATCTCGCTGGACTGACAGTGTCTCCCGGGCTCTCGCGGTGTGACGTCACCGGGGCCACACGGGAGATTTTCTTATGTAGGGGAGTTACATTCTCCCCCACATTACTGGCGAAGCTCGTCCCGAGCTTCTCCAGTCATGTTACTGATTGTCTTTTTGTTCTTTCTTTTGTTTTTATTTCCTCCTGATTTATTTTTGTACGATTTTTATTTCCATTTATTTCCCTTTCTTCCTATCTCTTCCTCTTTATTCCTTCTTTTGTTTACTTATTTGTCTATGTATTTCCTATCTGTCTATGCCTATTTATGCTCAATAAATGTAACGGATCCCGCTTTTATCTTTATTTCTCGATGTTTCTTTATTTTATCTTTATTTTTGTTTTTATTCTCTATTCTTACTATTTTCTTTTTCTGATTTTATTTCTTAGTCCTTTCTTAATTATGTTCCTATTTTATCCCTAATGGTTTTCCTAGACTATCCCGAATAGTTCCTTATTCTTTTCTTAATTCTATTCTTAATCCTATTCTTAATTCTATCTTTGCTCATTTCTGGTTCTATTCTTATTCTACTCTTAATCGTTTTAATTCTTTCTTTATTCTATTGTTACTATCTCTTATTCTATCCCTCTTATTTCGTTCTCGGGCTATTCGGAGTCCTCTGTCTTATCGGTTATCTTCGCACTCGCCTTTTGATGGTAACGTTTCAAAAGGCTCGAGTGGAATCTCCCGCGCAGTTTCTTTGTCTCCGGGTCCTCGATAATGTACGTCGCGAGTCCCACGCACCTTCCGATTCGATACGGTCCTTCGTAAAGGGGCATGAACTTTGCGGCGACTTGGTCGTTTTGATTCGACACGTTCAAAGCCTTAACGAGAACCAAATCGCCTTCCTCGTAGGTGGTCAGGCGGTGACACTCGTCGAACTTCTCGGCTCTTCTCCTGCCTTTTCGTAGTATCCGCTGCTGTACTAGTTCGAGTTTTCTCGCGTAGTCGACCATTTCCTCTGCTTTTTCCCTCAGCGCAGGTATCCAATTTTTCCACGGACGATGCGGGGGTTTCTTTGTCTGTAGTTCCCTCGGCGTGTATTCCGTGGTATCATGGGGCGAGTCATTTATGCAATCTTGTATAATCGGCACCCACCTTGCCCATGCCGTATGTCGGTCGGTTAGCAAGGTGCGGAAAAATCGTCCGAGCTCTCGATTTACTCGTTCGACGATATTTCCCTGTGGGTGCCGAATCGACGAAAATACTCCTTGTATCTCTTCGTCCTCCAACCATTTTTTCCACGCCTTGGCCGTGAACTGCGTTCCGTGGTCGAATTGGATCCTCTTTGGTTTTCCATACTTCGGAATATAGTCCGTGCTGAGCTTCTTTATTACCGTTTTGGTGTTCGCCTTTCGCATCGGATATAACGTGACGAACTTCGTAAACGCGTCCAGCGTTACTAAAATGTGGCGCACTCCCCCAGTTGATATCGGTAATGGGCCATAAAAGTCGATGGAGAGTAAATCTCCCGGCCCTTCAGGTACTATAGTTTGCATATTAGCATAACTATTTTGCACCGCACATTTTGTTCGCTGGCACGTGTCACACGTGGCGAGCTGGTGCCGGATGCTTTTCGCAAATCGAGGATAGGCGAAATCCTCGTTTAACATCTGAAACACCTTGGTTGCACCGACATGACCGTACATGATGTGGCACTCCTCAACAAGGATCTCTTTTATTTCTTCCGGCAACGCCACCTTCCATTGTCCCGTCTTCGCGGCTCTCTGCAGAACTCCTTCGCGGATTCGGTAATTTTTCGGATGGTTCTCCGTGTCTTTTTCATCTTCTAACAGAGTAATAATGGCGTTCAAATCCTCTTGATTTCTCTGTAGATTACCGATTGTCCTCATTTTTTGTGATAAGGACTTCGAAGGTTTTTGCGCGAGCGCTGCGATTATTATTTTTCCGGGCGATGTTCCATCGGGCTCGTACGTATGTTCGCGGAGTCGGCTTAGCGTATCGGCCACTTGATTAGATTTTCCCGGCCGATGTTCCACCGTTAAATCATAACCTTGCAGCAAGAGCGCCCATCTCAAAAGCCTGTCACTCGTGAATCGGCACGTTTTTAGGAACACCAGCGCTTTATGGTCGGTGATTATCGTTATCTTTGCTCCCTTAAGGTAACTCTGGAATTTTTGGAGAGCCCAGACGATAGCGAGTAGTTCTTTCTCCGACGTGGTGTAACCAACTTCAGCCCCCTTGAGTATTCGACTAGCAAATGAAATCACTCCGACTTCGCCCTTTTCGTCGTTTTGTGACAAGGTCGCGCCAAGCGCATAGTCACTTGCGTCCGTCGTCAAGGTATATGGCTTCGTTACATCGGGATGTTCTAATACCACCGACTCGCAAAACAGCTGTTTCACCCTTCCGAATGCTGTTTCGTGGATATCTGTCCATTTCCAGCTCGTTCCCTTCTTCAACAGCTCTAACAAGGGGACAGTTTCTTCAGCGTGTTTACTCGTAAATTTCGTGTAGAAATTTACGAGTCCGAGAAAACCCCTCAGCTGTTTTATATTTCGGGGACGGGGAAATTCTTTAATCGATTTCACCTTGTCTGGCTGCGGCAGTATCCCCTTCGTCGTTACTACGTGCCCGAGAAAATTCACTTCATTTCTAAAGAAATGCGATTTTTCCATTTTTAGAGTCATTCCATGCTCACGGATTCTCGAAAATAATTTTCGGAGGTGTTGCAGGTGTTGTTGAGTATCTGCCGACACCACTAGCAAATCATCCACGAAATTTACTATAAAATCTCCGGTGTTTCGAAGGACGATGTCCAGTCCCCGAACCAGTGCCGCGGTACTCGTTTTTAAACCGAACGGCGTAACCGTGAATTCATAGCATTTATTTTCGTGTCGAAATGCCGTGTATTTACGCGAATCCGGATGTAAGGGAATCTGCCAGAAGCTACTGGTCAGATCCAAGGTCGACATGACCTTCGCGCCTCCACATTTCTGGAAGATCTCTTCCGTCGGTAGTGCCGAGTCGTAATCGCCTTCGAGATGCTCATTCAATAGTCGTGCATCGAGACACAACCTGACGTCTCCGTTTGTCTTGATAACGGTCACCAAAGGGTTAATATAGGTACTGGTTGACCTTTGAATAACCCCTTGAGCGAGCATTTTATGAATCTCGTCCGTTACCTTTCCTCGGTACGCCATGGGGACCGGGTATGAGCGAGATACGAATGGTTTTTCGTCCTTCAGGACAAGCCGATGTTCGTAAGCTTGCATCCGCCCAGGTCGTTTCCGGAATATGTCTCGATATTCATAGACCAGTTCTTTGAAGGTTTTTTGAATCTCGAGGTCGACGTTGCCGCACTCTCGAAGCTTTTCATCCACTTCGGCTTCACAGAGATACTCCGATTCGGGATCTCGTATCTCTCCGCTCATAACGTGTCTCGTGATTTGGTCTTCCGGTTCTATTTCTTCACAGGTGCCTTCGGCTCGAGCGAGCATCGCTCTACTCTCCCCCATTTTCTTGTCCTCCTCGGGGATACTGCATGGGCTCTCCTCCATCTGCCAGTATCCTCCCACGAGGCGTCCGACAATTTTCTCTCGCACCTTTATCACTTTTTTGTGCGTGTCGACATAGACTCCGAGCCTGTCCATCCCGTCGATACCGAGGAGCACGGATCTCTGCAGCTTTGGCACCACTAACAGCGTCACGTCTCCCTCCGAGTCATACACTCTCGCCGTGGCCATCACTTGCTGCTTGATCCTCCCCGAACCTCCACCGAACGCTCCCACAACATTTATCGACGTTACGGGTAGCGTCGGACAGTTTCGAAAAGCCTCCAAATTCTGTGAGTAAAACTCTTCAGAGATACAGGAAACCTCGCTTCCACTATCGACTAATGCACTGGCCAATGCCCCTTCGAGGCCGATCGGTACCTCCGGGCACATTGGTCGTGTTTCGTCGTAAATCACGCCCTCTCCTGGTTGTGGCATGTCGAGGAGGTAATCTTGCGGACTTTCAAAAATCGTACGGACTTTTCTTTCGACTCTCTTGGGAATTGCACCTTGCCCGTTAGCGATGACGGTTTTGTCCTTCGTCGTGGTCGGCACCGAAACCGATATGGGCTCGAATTGGGGTTGACCATCCGTCCTCCTTCTCTCCACGGCACTGATCTTCTCCTGATCTAGTCCGCCCTTTTTCTCTACCTTTTTCGGATTGGTCTCTCCCCCGTCCTTCGTTAACCCTTCTCGTTCTTCCGACAATTCGACATTACGGGCCGTCATTACCTCGGAGTTCGTCGCTTCTTCCCTCGAGTTTCTCGCCGCTTCTCTTTCTCTCTCTCTTTTCTCCTGTCGCTTTCGCCAGAGTTCGTCCTTTCGCTTTTTTCTTTCTTCCGTTTTCCGGTCTCTTTCTTCTATTGTTTTCTTGTCCTCCCGTTTCTTTTCTTCTTTCTTTTTTTCTTCTTCTTTCTTCTTTTCTTCTTCTTTCTTCTTTTCCTCTTCTTTCTTCTTTTCTTCTTCTTTCTTCTTTTCCTCTTCTTTCTTCTTTTCTTCTTCTTTCTTCTTTTCTTCTTCTTTCTTCTTCTCTTCTTCTCGTCTCTTCTTTTCTTCTTCTCGTCTCTCCTTTTCCTCTTTATTTTTCGTGGCCGTTGCGCCTCGTGGATTCCCGCTGTTCCTCACGGACGCAACGTTTACGCGTTTCCCTGGCTCGTGCCTGGGAAGTTCGTATTTATTCCGGGTCCCGGTTGCGTCGTCGGTGCCGGGGCTTGTGGCGGCGTCACGGGGTAAAATGGTGGCGGTACCGAAAAATTCGGAGTCGCCGCCGCGATCGGTGGTCCTTGCCACGGATTGGAAAATTGGGGCGGCCCTTGTGGTTGGCCGACCGGGAAGTTCGACCACTGGCCCTGTTGGCCACCTCGCTGTTGCCAAGGGCGCGGCCCTCCCCCATTTCCCCGACCGTTTCCTCGATTCGGGACCTGCCCGTTGAGTCCGTGCCGTTCATTGCCGCGACTCGCGTTGACCGTTCCGCCGAGGTCATTACTTTCGAGTAGTTCGATGAGTTCACTCACCCGACTGACGTTTCGGACGAGGATCGCTGTCCTCATGTTCTCGTCGAAGTGTTTCGCAAGTCGGCGGATCGTCTCCTGGTCGCTCATCGGTTCGCTCAAATCTCGAACATTTCCGATCACTCGCGTCGCGTATTCTGCCTTTGTGAGGCGCTGTCCCTCGACAAAGTAGGTACCATATTCGAGGTGACGCTTCACTTTGTCTTGGAGTTCGCGACCCCAGTATCGTGCTCGGAAAGCTTCCTCGAATTGTGCAATATTTTCGACCTCAGGTGAGACCAAGTGCCACCAATCACGGGCCGTTTCTACCATCGCTTCGCCCATCATACATCGAAATTCTGCGCCCTCGGGCTCGATGGCGCTGAAATGGTCCTTTAGCGTTTTTAAATATTGCATCGGTCGTTCCACTCCGTCGCCCTTGAAGGTGGGCAGTTTTTTCGAGGCCACGTACGCCTTACTGGCGTTCAACCCTCCGAGCATCGTCGTGCCGAACGCTGATTGTGATGTGGTTCGGTTTGCCATCGCCGCGTACTCCCGGATTCTCTTCGCGTTCTCCTCTGCCGTCTGGAGGGCCTTTTTCGAGACCTTTGTAGCACCCTCGAGCCGATCGATTAACTTAACGACTGTTACATCGTGGGCCGCTAATTGCTCCCGAATATGTGTATTTATCGGCCGTTGCTCGTCGCGGATCGCTTCTCGCATCGACGCGATTTTGCCCTCTAATTCAGCCTCGCTCTCGCTTATAGCTCTCGAGAACCCCGTCAACAGCAATTGCTGCGATTCCTTCGTTCGTTGAATGCACGCCGACTCCAGGTTTACCTGGGTGCTGTGCATTTTTTCAAACTCTTTTTTATGCTCAGCCTTCATCTGCCTTATCGCCTGCAGAATCGCTTTGTTGCTGTCATCTCCTGATTCTCCGAGGTCCTGGGATTCCGTACGCTTTTCCTTTTCGTGTTCGGCTGTTCGAGCGTCCGCATCGCTCGCTGGAGGGATGATCGACAATCGATTCATCTCCTTTTGCTGTCGGATATTTCCTCCACCGATCAGCTCATCTGCCGTCGTGGATTCCCAGGCGAGAGAATGGTTGGTGAGGTCCATGTCTGTCGTGCTGTCTCCTTGCGAGCTCTCCGTGTTTCCCGGAGTCTCGTCATCCAGAACGATCTCTGATGTTCGTTCTTGCTCGTCGTCGGCGGCGTGCTGCGCTCTCAGTTTATCGAGACGCTCTCGCTCCCGCCTGTGGACCGCTTCCTCGCTCTCCATCAGCTCGAGCTCGCGTCTCTCCTGGGCGATCGATTTTTCCGCCATTTTAAATTAATTTAATTTAATTTTTAATTTATTTATTTAATATGTTTTATTTTAATTTATTTGATTTCCTGCTCCGACACAACCAATTCCTTTTTTCTCGAGCCCCACGTTGGGCGCCAAATGTAACAGGAGCAGATTCCTTGTACAATAATTTCCGTATTAATGCGCCTCCGTCTGCGAGAAGGGCACTCAAACGGACGGATTCGGGGACTCGAGCGTGAAGGAATTATGGGCTGGCGTGTCAGAGACGAGTTTGACGTTTAAATAACTCGCTTTATTGTTCTATTTACAGACTGAAATCTTTATTAACCCTTTTTCGGTTCCTTCTTAACTCGGAATATTCTCTGCTTATATCTATATTCGGAGCAATTACAAAAATGGTTCCTGCAGAACCCAAAAGACTGAACAATGAATATTAATTTCATTCAAGAACTTGTTTCTCATTCACTTATTGTCTCTATTTAGTGCTTTGTTTTATAGCTTCAAGGAGATATTTTAATCGAGAGATAATTATTCCGCGTGAACCGCACCACGCATGCGCGGTTGGCTTCTCGGTCGACGCGACGTGCCTCTGGCCGCTGTGCTCGGCTGTCTCGCGATGACGTCACGGCACGGCGATCGCCTGTGACAGCTCGCTCGCCTCGCACTTTGCAATTGGCGTGAATTGGAGACAAAACTCTTTTACCTTGTTTTGTCGGTCTCGGAGCCTTCAGGGGGAGTGAACGAACCCCTGGATGTACCTTTTTCCAGTCCTGGAAGTTGGGATATCCGTCTGATCCAGCCTTGCCGTATCTGACGGGTCACTTTTGGTCACTTTACCAGTTCCCTCCGACGGTCACTTTTATTGGCCCGACTTATTTAAGTTCACTCAGGCACCACAATTGATAAAGCCGCTGCGGCACAAAATGTTTATCAGTCCGATTCTGGTACGAATTTGGTAAGTCCGATTCGGCACCAAATGTTTATAAGTCTGTCTTCGGTGCACACTCTACAAGTTCACTTGGCCCGAAATTTTATAAGTCAAATTGTCACAAAATTTTATACGTCCAAATTTGGCACGAATTTTATAAGTTCAATCCGCCAGTTTATAAGTCCGAGCGGCACGAGTTTTATAAGTCCGAACGGCACAAAATTTATAAGTCCGTTTTGGCACTGTTTCACTTTATTCACTTTTAATCCACTATTACTTTTCACTTTGCACTTTTCACTTTAGTCCTGGAGAGCTGGCCGATGGTAAAGTAGATCGTTGACTGATTATCGACTGCCGAAATCACCGTCCTTTATACCCCGATTTCTGACTCCCACTCCGTCGGTTTGGCAGATTTCTGGCGGACTCGCGTCTGCGTGCGGTCGCCCGATTATTAATTTTCTGATTGGCTAATCGTGTTGTTCCTGCTTTGCCCTCCAATCCCGGGTCGGTAAGATCGTGACGATTATCCGGTCTTATCCGCTGAGCAAATAGTGTGCTCGGTCGGTGCCGTGTGCAACGGGGGGTGTCGTCACTTTTGGCCAATCAGCGAGGCCGATTTTCCCTCGCTTTTGCCTTTCTCCGACCTTGAGCGTGCTTTCGCCGCAAGCCCGCTCGGCAGCGCCGCTGTGCTTCCGAATCCATCGTCTTGCGCGTGCGCGTCGCTTCGGCATCGATCGAGCCGCCGCTCGATCCCGTCGGGTGGCGCCACTTGGCTCTCCGCGGGCTTGTCCGACGGCTGCTCGGCATCTCGCTGGACTGACAGTGTCTCCCGGGCTCTCGCGGTGTGACGTCACCGGGGCCACACGGGAGATTTTCTTATGTAGGGGAGTTACAGACCATAAAACTATAAGATATATAAAACTATATAAAACTATAAGAGGATCATCGAAATCACGTAAAAAATCGACGCGATATATTAACTCTGTACTGTTCTCGTATTTTTCCTTTTTTTACTTACGGTTTTTCAACATTATTGTACAGAATAAAATTACTTATAATCCTCGTCCCATATTCATTGACTTGCATACATTATTGGACAAACTTCCAATAATTAAGTAAAAAAACCATTAGTACCAAAAAACACGAGAATCAACCACGTTGTGACGCGATTGACGATCGAGTCTTTCATGTTTTTTCCTTACGAATTATCGTTTCACTTGTATCAATTTTAATCGAGCATTGGAAGCAGCCAGCTTTCCCATACTCCAGCAACATCCGTTTCGTGGAAGCTTGCTTGGGTTTTATTTCCGGTCATCTTGTTCGGTAAACGACCGATTTCAAAACAGGTACTTTCCCGGTTTATTGCTCGGTCGCATTTGGTAACACGACCGAGCTTACCGAGATTCCAATCAGGTCGTTTCCCAATCTTTTGCTTGGTCGTGGTTAGCAGGAAGACCGATTTCACCGGTATTCCAGTCTGGTTGTTTCCCAATATTTTGCTTGGTCGTAGTTAGCAAACGACCGAGTATGAAATTGTCAAATATTAGGAGGGAAAATGAAGCTCATCCCCTCCCCGCGGCCAATTTTTCATACTTTACGACAGGTCAAATCGCCGGTCTTTTGTTGAAAAATTATCGGTAACGTTCTCGCACATCGCTACTGAGTCTTAATTTCGGTCTTTTGCTCAGTGTTCCCGGTTTTTGCATCAGTCTTGCAACATGATAGGGAAAACGAACACGTCCGTTGGGGAATGAAAAGGACCACAAAATCGGTAAAACGGACCGTACGTTTGGATTGGTCCTTTTTCGGTTGCGGAAACCGAGGAAGGATCGAATGTTTTTGTATAAAAATGGTTGGTTAAGTTTTAACATTTTTTTGTTGTTGTGCTTTTAATTCTGTTTTTAATGAAAGGACGGAATAAAAATACGATCTTGGTCCGTTTTCGGTTTGCGCAACAGAAAAAATACCAAATGCCAACAAAAAATGTACAGTCCGTTTTGTCGTTTTTTACGGTCCGTTTTGTTCCCCAACGGACGTGTCCGTTTTTCGGTCCGTTTGCGGTCCATCAACTTGGTAGGGAGATATGATCAAACCTGATCAAACCTGTTCATCTATGGTCACCAGAATAATGTCTTTACATGTGACCACATCTGATCAGATCTGATCCATATATGATCATATATGATCATTTTTTTCCCAGGAAATTTCGTTTTATTATGTTAACTCCGACTCCCGTGAGTCGGGGTTAGCAAAATATTAATTGAGGAAGAAAAGAAAATGAATAAAGGAAAGGGAAGCCAAACCGGTAGAAAGAAAACGAACTCAAGCGGAGTTAACGTCGGCGGGTGCGACGGCGTGGGAGGCGTCCGGCGCAACCAGATCCCGCAGGATAGTCGGTGGGCCGGAGGGGACGTATGGGATGTCGGGCGGGGGAGGTCCCGGCGTTACCCGTTCCGGGATGTAGGGTTCGACCGGGCGAACGAGTATGAACCGGGCCGGGGCGTCTAGGACGGTCTCGGCGACGATGCGCGGCTTAGCATTATCGCGAGAGGGGGACGAGGTCGCGGTGTCGCGGGACCACGGAGGCGGAGCACGCGGGGTTTCGCGGAGCAGGACCGGGAGAGTCTCCCGAGCGCGAACCGCGGAAGTCGCGGCTTCCTCGGCTTCCTGTCGGAGGAGCCAGTCGAGTCCCCGAGGGGCCCGGCGCTTGCCCGCGAGAAACTTTGCGTGAGCGAGAAAGTGCTTACGCCCGGCACGCTTTGGCATGTACGAGCGTGGGTGAGATCGTGGTAGAGTGACTCGAAATTTGCCCGGCAAAGGGAGAGACTCGTTTGTCGCGTGTGGTGGGCAGCCGACACGATGAGTCGGAAGGAATACCGGGAAGCGAGGTCACTCCTACAGCCTCGGCCGTTCGATGCTTCCTGCAGCAGGAGCACGTTAACGGCTGGAGGTGAGTAGGAGGCGGACGAAAAAAGGGTGAGAACCGGAAGACAGGAGGAGGTTGCCTCGACTCCCGATATTGGCAGGCGTGCGCCCGAAAAGGAGCACGAAACGTTGCGCAATAATCGGGGCGAGGGGGGGGGAGGAAGTTGGTGTAATAGATAGGGCCGAAGTACGTATGAACGCTCTGAAACGAGCGGATTGTGTTTCACGAATCTCGCTCTGAAAAGAGCGAGATTGTGCGATGCGAAGAAGGTCCGGGGATCCGCCGAGTCGAAGATCCGTCGAGACGTCGGCGCCGTTCGCACTGATAAGTGCGATCCGACCCGGGGAGATGATCCGTTGAAAGCCGAAATCGAAAGCCCGTGGAATTTCCGAGGATAGATTCTACGTTTAACCGCACTGAAAAGTGCGGATCGTGTAGCTGAGAGTAGTCCAGGGAGAGCCAAGTAAGAAGTCCGTAGGTGTAGTGGTCTAGTATATGTGGCTTTAATGGCTTTCCAAGGTGTACAGTAAGCGTTGGGCGTGTAAGGCGAAATGTGAGGCGAGCTGGCCGAATTATATGAACGAGCGCGGACCTCGGAGAGAGGCTCTCGTTCGCGAAATCGGTGCGCGCGTGCTCAACTCGCGAAATTCGCGTCGCGATTGTAATAAGATTCGGCCAACTCTCCTCCCAGCTTTCACAGAATCGATACAATTCTCGGAAACTTAAAGAGTAAGAAAGCGGGGTTTTTATGATACATAAGTTGATAAGGTTGATACAAGATTAATTAACAAAAATAATTATTTCGTAGTATCATAAATTACGGGAAACCTAAGTTTTGACAGAAAATGCCGAATAACTCCCGAACCTTTGGGAATAATGGTTTAACGAAAATACGAGATGGTAGAGCAATAAAAATTATACTAATAAGTCGCAAGTACTTTGTACGTCGCAGGTGATTGCTAAACCGCCTAAAATAATTAAATAAAGGTTCGCTCGGGGGCAAAAATAATATCCCGATTACGGGAAACGGGAGTTATCGATCCGTTGAAATATCGATTACTTAAATCTAAAGATAAAGCTACTTCAGAGTAAGAAAATCCCCTCGCGTGGGGCATCGTAGGAAAGCCTGAAGCGTGCGCTTTACGATGATATAAAGAACAGGGGCATTATCTACGTTTTTAATGGGGAAATCATCGTTGGTAAATTATTACATTTATCGATACGCGTGCCTCATCGCGATCGCGTACCGCCGGTGACGTCACTCGGCACGCGGCATGCCGAGTCGGAGCGCTAGCCGGGGAAGTATTGTCCGAGCCCGGGGAACTATTGTCCAGGCGGCGATAAGGCTGAACGATACAGGTATACCGGCGGTACGCGAACGCGAGGAGTTCATAGCTATAGGTATATCTCAGGACGCGGCGACGGCGTAAACAGGATATACAGATATACCCGCGGTGGGCGAACGCGATGACGCTTATAGCTATAGATATACCCATGCTAGGCGAACGCGTGACGGAGCGGTATCTATAGGTATAGAGAGGGCCGAGACGCGATGATCCACGCGAATTTCGGTATAACTGGGACGGTTTTAAAATCTACAGATATTTGAGCGGAACGTAGGCCTCGCGTGGGGGGAAAAAGTGGAGGCTTGCGGACAACAATTAGTTTTTATTTATGTAAATTACATGTAAAAATAAGTGCTAATAAAAATAAAACTTTACATAGGACTCATGGAATACCTTTTCTTTTCAGTAATAATTTCAGTGAATAAACAAATAAATTAAATATTCATAATCCATTCACTTCAGATAAAAAAACTTTTGCTACGTTTAAATCTTGCTAAGAATGACAAAAATTCAAATGATAGGCGGTAGGCTTCTAGGTTAGCATGCGAAAGGTCCCGGGTTCGAGCCCAACTTTAGATCGTCTTGACAACTGCAAAAGCAGCTCTTTGTACCAGTTTGTTAGCGGTAATTTTTAGGTAGGAAGATAAACTAAACAACCGCGAAAATAGTACTAACCGCAGTTCTACGGTTGAAATTGTCGAAACAACTGCAGCAGCAGCACTTCGTACCGGTTCTTTCTGATCTGGAGTCATTAAAACACGGACATTTCTCAAGCACAGGTCGGTCAGAAATAATCACTATCATGGTAATTTCGCAGTTAAAGTTATGGTAAAACGCAACCGGGCTGTACCGACAGGGTAGTTAGTTTTTTGCACGACTTCACTATCAAGAGACGCGGTAGCGTCTCGACGCCAAGTACTTAAAAAAAGTTTTTAAGCGAGTTGAGCGAGACGCTACCAAGTATAGATACTTCAAAATGCCGGAAGTGGATTCTTGCTTCTCGATTTTCTCCAAAACGAAGGATCGGATCAGAATTCCGACGATACTTTTATGATATATATAGGACACGAGCTTTCCAACGCGCCTAGTTACGATCATAATTGTTAGCTAGATGCTGAGATAGGGTGGAGACCAACTGTACACCTACCAAGTCTACACGAAGTTAGGCCTACACCAAAAGTATGCACCAATCGACTGTACACGTAGGCACTTGTACACCAAAAAACTCTACACTGAAAACCGTACACTGCTGAACCATACACGACGAGGAGTCTGTACAAAACTATGCACCGAATGACGCTACACGAAATTAATTCTACAACAAATAACCGTGCACAGAAAACTGTACACCGACCAGTTGCAAAAATTGGACACCGAGCAACTGTACACAAGGAAAAAAATACGGCACGACGAAATTTCGACACCAAAAACTCGACACCACACGTCAGACGATTATACGCAACTCCATATAAATAAGTATATATTGAGTTTTCACTTTGTACAGATAAAAGATATGATGTAAGTATCAATTATTATAGGGAAGACCGGGGCAAAATGGCACAGTGGGGTAAAATGGGACAGTGAGGGTAAAACTCAATTTTCCAATAATTTTTTGATGCCCCATTTTGTCCCAACGGTACATCCGGATTTTCGAACCCGTTTTGCCCCACCTACCACCTTCGCCGCCATCCAAAAGTTATTGGACAATTGCGTTTTGTCTGGTAATCCCGTTTTGCCCCGCTGTGCCATTTTGCCCCGCTCTCTCCTACAAAATAGGATAGATCAGTTGTTAGAGTAGATAACTGTAGTATCGCCAAAAAGGACGATTGTGATCGTCTAACGTTCTTCTTGAGTACTGCGTTGAAAAGTTTGCCCTATTCTTTCGGTGAAAGGGAGGAGTCTTCGCGAGGTGGTAGTAACAAAAAGAATCGTCAATCAATTATCGATCGTAAGCTCTTTTCGTTGTACGGATCCGAGACAATGCAAGAAACTAAAATGTCCATCGGTGCTGTTGTTACAAACTCTTCCTCCGGGCAATATACACCCGAGGATATATTAAGACAAGATTTATGCGTTGGACGCAAGTGTTTATTTTATTATCACCGTAATCACTCTCGTGAGAAGGGAACAACGACGGAAATTTGAACGCGATGTGACAGCGCACTTGGCGTCAATTATCCTTCCAGTTTGTGCATGAAGTACTATAACTACATATAAAACAAAACCGCTGGAATTCAATGCCTCACAGGTTTATTTTTCCCATACTCTCCCAATTATTTCTGTGGATTCGACACACCATAGTCCGAGAAGCTCTAGAGACCCCCCTAATAAAATGCATTTGTATCTTCTGTTTCACTCTTGTGTCTTCGTATCTCCTGCTTCTTATAGTGATCATACATCGAATCGTCGATAAAGCACTTTATGCCTCGGCAACTCGGTTTTACTATTCCGGCAACTATTTCGGTTCTTAGACGAGTTTTAAGTATATGTATAGAAGATCTACGGATATTATACGGGTCACTTGGAATAAAATTGGGTGATTGAAGTCGTCAAAGGTAGAAATCAAATTGAAACATTTATTTTCCTTATTGTAACTTTTTAATTACATTATTAGTCTTTTTTGCAACCAAAATGTTTTAAACATGAGAAGTATGCAGAATAGTCATTTAAACTTGAAATTTCATAGGGCATGGCCAGAAAAGTTGGTGCCCGCGACTATCTTCATCCGACTTGGAGGTTTCAGCAGCACAATAATCGGTGATTTTATTCCGTAGTCCTAAAATCGACTTCTCCTATGGACGAAGCCTTGGGAAATAACGAAAATTGGTTACATTAAAAATACATGTTTCTACGATAAAATAGTGGTCCGATAAAAATGACCATGGCCATGTCAGTGGTGGCCATACCACCCGGATATTGTGGGGGAGATGGCCACGTGGCCATATTCCTCGAAATTTCCGGGTGATGTGGCCAGTAAAACCGTTTTCTTTTTAATTTGGCATCTGAAACATTTGACGGAGGTAATTATTGTCTTTCTGTTGTTTATGTAAACATAAAATATAGGAAGACATGTTTTGTGCGATCTCGATGCTTCTCTAGGGCTAATTGACTACCAATAATGCCAGACGCAAAGTATATAGGATAAGTAGAGGTGATATGGCCATGATTCTTTAAACAACGAAAATTGGACGTTAAACATTTTTAAAACTTAAAAAAATGTGTTATGACCAACTCTAGAAATATCCAACCTTAAGTAATTCACTCAGAACTTTGGACATTTTCGATGCGAGATTTAATTGCACCTCTATAAATAAATATTCGCGATCGGTCATCTCACATCGAAAATGTCGAAAGTTCTGAGTGTATTACTTAATATTGGATGTTTGTAGAGTTGGTCACAACAAATTTTTTAAAGTTTTAAACACGTTAAACCTCCAATTTTCGTTGTTTAAAAAACCATGGCCATATCACCTCTTCTTACCCTATATACTTTGCGTCAAGACGTTGCCCTGCTTAGAAAATCCTATAGATACTGATTGAAACCGATTGTAACCCATAGGATTTCAATCGGAATGAATAGTCTTAATCGGAGAGCAATTTGCGCACCCATTGGAAATGAATAGGTATCAGTAGGATTGAATTGGCACGTGATATCAATCGGAACGTATCGTTATTATCCGATAAAATTGGCTTCCCGATAGGAAATATTATTTTTCGACGACGTATTGGTTTGAATGAGTTTTTTGTCCTGGTAATATCCCATAGAATTCTCACTTTCCCATTGAAATAACGAATCGGATTGTATAAGAAATTCCCCCATTTTAGTTTTATACAAGATTTAATCGGAAAGTACCGTTGAAAAGTGGCTCTATATCGAGCTTATGGGATTGAAATGGGTTGTATTGTTTGATCATATATCGGGGTCTATCGGTAAGTATAATGTTTCTATGGGAATGTCTTGTCCCGTCAAACAACCGGATTCAAAGTGTTTCTTTCCGATAAACTGTCAACTGGAATGAATCAGGTATCGTTGACTGACCTCGATGACTGAATCTCTATAGCTTGTGACGCAGCTTTTTTGCTCCCGCCACAAAGAGAGCCAAATCTCCGGCTCTCGCGTGTATCGGCACGGCACACGGCATTCTTTCTCCCGGGAGGAGTCCCTTCCAGGCAAACAGACAGGGTCAATCGCGAGCAAACCGTTTCCACGACTAATTCTCGTATTATTTTATTTTCCGATCAATTCTCTCGAGCGTACGGCGGTCATAACCGCCACAAGGACATCTCGACACCTCCCAGCCACACAGCAGGCTGGAGCCTTGCTACCGATCTCGCCGCAGCCATCCACAGTCAGCAAGCTGGAGCCTAGCTATCGACCTCGCCACCGTCACACACGGCCAGCACCTCGACACGTCGCCCGCCGTTCAGCCGCGCCGCTACCGAGGTAGCGCGCGACGTTACCGACAACGGGCCCTCCACCCTCCGAAGCCGCCTTGACACGACGAGCCACCAGCTACAGAGATCTACAGCGTCCGGC
This sequence comes from Ichneumon xanthorius, assembly GCA_917499995.1. Lineage (NCBI taxonomy): Eukaryota > Metazoa > Arthropoda > Insecta > Hymenoptera > Ichneumonidae > Ichneumon > Ichneumon xanthorius. The sequence goes on along the minus strand of CAKJTD010000027.1, from coordinate 79,578 downwards.
TCGTCGCTATGCCATCACCTCGCTCGTCTTACCGAAGTTCCCGTGCCTGCGCGCACCGACGCCCGTGGATTTACCTTCCACCACGAGCGTACTCAATCCTTCGCGTTCACGTCACGATGAACGCGAAGAAATTCAAAGAACCGCGCGAGATCTCACTAATTCGGGGAAACCGGACAAATAGAGCAGAGGGCGAAACGAAGATAAGCATAGGGTGGGGGGAAGAAGGACCCGCGATCGCGAGAACGTTACTTCTCTCGGGGACTCAATCGTAGGCCCCCGAGAAGGAAGGACGTCGTGACCGCTGCCGATCCGTGCAAAACGTTCCGCGAGAATACCGACATCTTGTCAAACGCGAAGTGGGACTTCTGGCCGAGGACAACTCGAGAAGCTCCCGCAACTGCAACGAAACCGGTGAGATCGTCGTACGTGTTCGGTTTGAGGCTAGAGTAAAATAGAGCAAACTCGACTCGTTATCGTGGGGACGGCACGCCTTCGCGCGCGAAACGCGGAATTTGTTCTCGGGGAGAAATTCAGTAAAATCCATACTCTTCAATTTCATATACTTTCCGTTAGATAAATTGCCTGGAAGGTTCTCGTTTAATCCTTTATTTCATACAATAGTTTGCGCCTCGTGCGAGTCCGTAATATAATTTAATTTCCGTTTCTATAAATTTTCTTGCAATTAATTCACAATTTCATCTTTCCGATTTCATCTCTTATATTTCTTTATCAATTTCTTATTACGTATTTCTGTTTCCGATTTTATGAGATTCCGCGTACTCCCGCTGCGATCGGGCTGATTTAAAAAAGATCTGTTGTGAAAGGTACCGTGGCTGCGATCCACGTTTGTCGTTTGTCCGCGAGCATCGAGAACCGAACATTGTCTGTCGCCGATCATAGATTACCGAGTAAAGTTACGAATTATTGGTATCGTTTATTGTAAAGATTTTTGGGTTACTGAGGGAACGAGCGTGCACGCTAGTCGCTTCTCGACCACGCTCTCGATATTCGCTAAAATAAAATATCTTTTGGAGTTCCCGTATATTTCGTCTCGATCTCTGTTTCCTCGTCGCGGAGGCAACCGAACCACCCCCTCTACCATTTCCCAAGGCTGAGCGACACCGGGTCGCTCTCGTCTCTCGTTCGGCTTTGAAATAAAAATTTCGTTGCGAGAACTTTCGCTCTCGCAGCTGGCGCCCTTAAGGCCGAGTGAGACGAGTTTTGTAGCCGTCTCGATTGGGTAAATTCTGGTGTTGGGAAAAAACGGTTACAAGCTATTAACAGGAAATTGCGTATTGCTCCCGGGTCGCAATTAATCGGAATGAATCGGCAAGAGTTGATCAATTTCGTCATCGTTTCTTTCGGAATGAATAAGAAACGGCAACTTACAGTTGAGCTAGAACGCAATAGGTATCAATCTGCCTATGATCACAATACTTAACTACAGACTTTGAATAGGAACGAATAGGGGTTGATGAATCATTCTTTAATTAGAATCAATCGGAATTTGCATACATTGCATGTGCACATGAAAAACGAATCTATCGGTATACATCGGTATTGACCTATTTGACTAACAGCGATTTGAATTATGCAACAAGAAGCAATCGGTGAAATCCTTGTTGGGCTCAATACTTCTATGGGAATGCATCGTCCGGCCGAACAATCGGATGCAATGTATTTTTGTAAGTAAACTGTCTACTGGAATGAATCAGCCAATGTTGACGTTCCTCTGCGGCTGAATCTTTATAGCTATTAATAGGAAATGGCGTATTGCACTCAAGTCGCGATCAATCGGAATGAATCGGCGAGAGATTGTCAATTTCGTTATCACGAATTAATAAGAAACGGCAACTTATAGTTGAGCTAGTACGCAATAGGTATCAATCTGCCTATCATCATAATACTCAGCTACAGAGTTTGAATAGGAACGAAAAGGAGTTGATGAATCATTCTTTAATTAGAATCAATCGGAATTTGCATACATTATATATATTGATTGCATATACATACATATGAGAAACAAATCAATCGGTGTACATTGATATTGACCTATTTGAATTTTTGACGATTTGAATTTTACAACAATATATGGGAATACATTGCCCGGTCGAACAATAGGAGTCAAATGTTTTTTTTTTTGCGATCTGTCAATAGGAATAAATGAGCAAACGTTGACCGATCGCGTCAACGGAATTGCACTGTCAGTGTATATGAAATTGTGTATTTCTCCCAATTCGTATTAATCGGAAATGACCGGGAAACGGCAAATTAAATTCAAACTACAATCAATATTTTTATTACTCGTCACAATACCAACAAGTTTGTATCGGAAGAAATAGGAAGTAATAAATTGTCCTTGAATCGGAATTAATGTAAATTAATGTTTATAGAATATAATGAGGCATTCTATCTCAATTCGAACGGTCAAAAACTCGACCATTTTCAAAAAATCGTAATTTTACCACAATTCGTAATTATTAAAAGAAATGTTTGTAATTTTTTCAGAATTTTTAGATCATTTTTTTAGGATATGCCAAACTGGTAATTTTTTTGTTAAAACCGCTGTATCTTTGAAAGTTTTAGGTATACAAAAAAAAATGTTCAAGGAATAGAAGATGGAGTTTTGAATGAACTTTCCGAATGTGTTTATTATTGGAAAAGGTGCTTTTAGATGGAAAATAGACTAAAATATTTTTTTCGGCCAACAAAAATCGAGTTTGACAAATTAAAAAAAAAACGATCCGATAATTCTGAAAAAATTATTTTACATAATTATTAACTGTGGTGAAATAATGATTTTTTTTTGGAAGTCGTCGCATTTTTGACCGTTCAAAACGGGGTGGAACGCCGCGTATGTATGCTTGCAACCTATCAGAAACGTATCTATAGAGGTAGATTGGTACTGGCCTGTATTGACCGACACCAAATAAAAAATCGCAACCATTTTTAACATGTCAATTTTTTGATAATTACAACCTATACATACTCAAAGCTTGTACAAAATTCCGTTCTATTGGATACTTTTACGGGTTAGCAAGTTTTACGACTAGTTACGACTAGTTACGGGTTGGCAAGTTTTTTTCGCGAAGTTGTTCTTGATACAATTCCGATAATTCCGATTTCCGTGCAGCTCAGGCAGTTCCCATTCATAGCAATAGAATTCACCAGTTTCTTCCTGTGGGTTCCTATCAAGAGACGCGGTAGCGTCTCGACGACAAGTACTTAAAAAAAGATTTTTTTTTAAGCGAGTTGATGAGACGCTACCAAGTATCAAGAGATGCGGTAGCGACTCGACGACAAGTACTTAAAAAAAGATTTTTTTTAAAGCGAGTTGACGAGACGCTACCAAGTATCAAGAGACTCGGTAGCGTCTCGACGACAAGTACTTAAAAAAAGATTTTTTTTAAGCGAGTTGACGAGACGCTACCATCAAGAGACGCGGTAACGTCTCGACGACAAGTACTTAAAAAAAGATTTTTTTTTAAGCGAATTGACGAGACGCTACCAAGTGTATATACTCCAAAATGCAGGAAGTGGATTCTTGCTTCTCGATTTTCTCGGAAACGAAGCAGCAGATCGGAATGCGGACGACACTTTTTTTATATATATAGGACACAAGCTTTTCAACCCGCCCTGTTCCGATTATAACTTTGCGGTAGATGCCGAGATATGGGCATCGGGTACCTCTCGAGGTCCGAAAATATTATAAAAGTGTCCTGTGATGTAATGTGATGTGAGTCCTCGCGTCTATTGCGCATGCGCCTCGCGTCTACTGCGCATGCGTTCGCCATATCAGCTGGCTCGTCTTTCGACTGCTGTGCAGCGTTCAGGATTCTATCGCGCCTCTGAAGTAGTCGGATATTGCCTGACAGGAAACTTTTCGTTGAAAAATTGTTTTTCTGTAAGCGATTAAAACAGTGATTCGTGTAATTAAGTGAAAATCAGTGATTCGTGTAATTAAGCGATTAAAGCAGTGATTATTTGTGTAACATGAAACGCGGTAGCATCTCGACGTTTATTATTATGTAGATACCTCCCCTGGGGACTGCAGGACCTTGTAGCTGGTGGGGAGGCTTGAGTGCCTCGGTGACCCAAGGAGCTATACCGGCGGGGTCAACTATTGCACCCGGCAAGGTCACCTATGCCGGGAAGGTCCAAGGGTAGAGGCCCGACGAACAAGCAGTCCACCAACTAGCGTAGGGAGAGTGGCGAACCCATCGCTCAGGGGGCAGCTAAGTCCCCTGCAGACAGCCATCCCAAGCCGAGGCGTGAGCTACCGTACTGAAGGCTGAATGGCACTAGGGAATAGTGTCGCAAACGGTGCCTCTGGAACACCAGGTCGAATTCCAGAGTATTTAGACCTTACCCCGACAATCGGGGCTCTGTCGGGGCGGACCTTTAATTTCCTAGATACTCGTGGGACTTAAATGCCAAACAACAGTAACCAAATAACTACGCAAACGACGGAAAAGCTGGGACCGCAAAGGGACCAAAGGGACAATGTGAGCCCCTTGGGGGATCGCAGCATCAACCAACAGGTGGCGGTAGAGGCCTCCGAGGTACCTGCAGCCACTGTCGAGAGCCGGGAGGAAATCTCGGGCACCGAAGGCGGCTAGGGCAGCGGCTGCGACTCCGAGCTCGCAAGAGATATCGGAAGGATAACGCTGCAACGCCCGCGATACAGCGGGGCCGCCAGGAGGAAATATCGAAGGGCAAAGGAGGCCGAAGCTGCAGCCGCAGCCGGGAAGGCAGTCGCAACGGCGACCGTCGGCGAAGGCAAGAAACCACCGGGCACCACGAGTGGCCGGGGGGCGAGGCGGGGTGGCATCGGGCAGACCACGGCCGAAAGGAGGGACCAGTTCCGGAAGCGACAGCGGGAGTCGAAGGAGACACCGCCGAACGACCGGAGACAGGCGAAGAAACCGAGGGAGGGAGGGCCGGAGAAGGCCTCCTACGCGGAGGTGGCCAGCGATCTACCTAAGCTGGCCATCATCCACTCGGGTCTCAACGAGGAGATCACCAAGGAGCAATCCGCGCTGATCCAGGAGGGTCTCATGGAGATAGTGGACGAAATCCCGGTAGGGGAATTCACGCTGCGGTTCCAGGAGACCTTCCTGAACAGGGGAGCTCTGAGGATGGTCTGCGCCGACCAACAATCGGCGGCGTGGCTACGGGAGAAGGCGAAGAACCTCTGTAAGTGGGAGGGCTCAAACCTCGAGGTTATCGAGGCGAAGGCACTCCCGAAGTACGTGAGAGTCATGGCCTGGCTACCAGGGGCGCCGATCGAGACGGACACAGCCTTGAAGAGGCTGGAGAAACAGAATTTCGGGCTGGCAACGTCGAGGTGGATCGTCCACGAGCGGCATGTGGACGCGGCCGGTAAGGGCGTGCGCCTAGTGCTGGGAGTGGACGAGAGGGCCGTGGCGGTGCTCAAGTCCCAAAAAATGCAACCGTACCTGGGGATGGGCAGGGCAAGCTTTAGGCTGCTGGATGCACATCCCAATAAGGGTAAGGGGGACAAGACGGACGCAGAGGAGGGTGCAACCCAGGATGGTGAGTACGCTCCAGTTCATACAGATTAACCTGCACAAGGCGTCCGCTGCAGCGGCGGTGCTCAGCAGGCGCGTTGTAGCAGAGAAAATCGAAATCTCCCTGATACAGGAACCGTGGACATACCGCGAGAAGGTCAGGGGGCTGAACATCAGAGAGGGACAGCTATATTATTGTACCTCTATTGACAGGCCAAGGGCTTGCATCCTTGTCCGGTGTGTAAGGGCCACACACCTGATGGAGTTTAGTCGGAGGGACCTAGCAGCCATCAGGCTCGAGGTAACTCTGGAAGGGAGGAAGGAGGAGATAATAGTGGCATCAGCCTATATGCCCTACGACTCCCCCGAACCACCACCATCGGAGGAGATCGCAGGACTTGTGGAGGACTGCAGGAGGAAAGGAAGGGGTCTCATCATCGGATGCGATGCGAACTCCCACCACACGGTGTGGGGCAGCACGAACATCAACGCACGAGGTGAGGCCCTTCTGGAGTATCTGGCTGGAACAGGACTTCAGATCACGAACAGAGGTAGGGAACCGACATTTTGTATTACTAACAGGGTGGAGGTTATTGACCTAACTCTGGGCACGCCTGATTTGGCGGGGAGAATTAAGAAATGGAGGGTGTCTGATGAGCCGTCGCAATCGGATCACAGGCACATGACGTTCACACTAAATGCGACGACGGTCAGGACGGAGAGGGGACCCATAAGGAACCCGAGAGAGACGGACTGGCCGTCGTACGCGGAGGAACTGCAAGGGAGAATGGCGCAATTCCCGAGCAGGTATGGGAGCGAGGATGAGATCGAGATCGCGGTAGAGATACTGAGGAACTCGATCATGCAATCCTACGAGGGGAACTGCGCAGTGAAGTCGGCGCACAGGGACAACACACCGTGGTGGAGCCGGCGGCTGGAAAAGCTACGGAAGGACGCCAGGAGATCGTGGAGCATAGCGAAGGCAACCGGAAGCCCCTGGGACTGGGAAAACCACAGAAAGGACCAGAGGGTATATAAGGAAGCCATTAGAAGCGCTAAGAGGGAATCGTGGCGGAGATACTGTCAAGAAATTGAGAGTATCCCAGAAGCCGCAAGAATACAAAGAATACTGCGGAAGGACCCAATACCGGCCGACGGATCGTTACGCACGCCGACGGGAGGGTTCACCGACTCTGAGAGGGAGGAGATAGAGGTCATGCTGGGGAAACATTTTCCCGGATACACCCTGACCGACGACTGGACGGACTGGCCGTATCCCCCGTGTGGACACGGGGGTAGGGACTGGACGACAGCGGGCGGCATTGTCACCCCGACCAAGGTTCGGTGGGCGATTGGGGGCTTCGAGCCGTACAAGGCGGCGGGCACGGACGGGATCTTCCCGGCGCTGTTGCAACAGGGTCTGGAGGTGATTCTACCGCCGGTCACCAAGCTTCTCAGGGCCTGCGTGGCGCTGGGATACATACCACAGCAGTGGCGGGTAACGAGAGTGGTCTTCATCCCGAAGCCAGGGAGGATAGACTACGATCAAGCCGGGGCATACAGGCCAATAAGCCTGACATCGTTTCTATTGAAAACCCTGGAAAGGCTGATCGACAGACACGTAAGGGACGGACCATTGAGGACACGACCCCTGCATGCCCTGCAGTTCGCCTACCAGGGGGACAAATCCACAGAAACGGCACTACACAGGCTGGTACACAGACTGGAGGATGCGAGGAAAAAGGACTGCTTGGCAGTGGGACTGTTCCTTGACATCGAGGGAGCATTCAACTGCACCACGGTGGAGTCAATCTGCAGGGCGGCGGAGAGACACGGGCTGGAACCCACCGTTATCAGGTGGATACGGAACGTGCTCTCTACGAAGCTGCTCACAGTCTCCAGGGGCGGGGAGGCCGTAAAGGTTTCGATCGGCCGCGGATGCCCGCAGGGGGGGGGGGGTTCTGTCCCCACTCCTGTGGTGTCTCGTGGTCGACGAGCTACTGGTTAGACTGGACAGGGCAGGGATATATGCGCAAGCGTACGCAGATAACCTGGCGATAGTCATACGGGCGAGGGATGCCAACACGGCATCAAGCCTCGCACAAAGGGCACTGAACCTGGTGAGCAGGTGGTGCAGGGAGGTCGGGCTGAATGTCAACCCGACGAAGACGGAGCTAGTCAGATTCACCCGCAGTCGCAAACTTGCAGGGTGGAGGGACGTGACGTTCCGAGGAATCCCGATAAGACCGACCGAGGAAGTAAAGCACCTGGGAGTAATCCTAGACGCCAAGCTAAACTGGGGACGGCACATGCGGAGAGTACGGAACAAGGCCTGTGGCCTCGTGTGGGCCACGAGGAGAGCGTGCGGTGCAACCTGGGGCCTGAGCCCCAGGATTATGCACTGGCTATACACGGCGGTAATTAGACCGACCGTGTTATACGGAGCAGTAGTGTGGTGGGGCAGAACTCGGCTGAAAACGGCAAGAGACATGCTCACCCACGTGCAGCGACTGGCGGGCAGGGGCACCACGAGTGCCATGAGAACCGCACCCAGTCTGGCGCTGGAAACACTGATGAACTGGCCACCACTGCACGTGATGGTGCAGGGCGCGGCGGCCATGGCAGCCTACAGACTGATGAGAACAACCCAATGGCAAGGGGAGCTAGCAGAGTGGAGCCACACGAGCATTGCGGGGACCCTGAGAGAGGCAAGCCCTGCAGCGTTTATGAGGCAAGACCGGGATCTAGTAGGATACCGGTTCGATACCACCTATAAGGTTGTATATCCGGACCGCACGAGCTGGACCACAGAAACAGGACCGCTGCAAGGGCAGGAACTGATCTGGTACACGGACGGCTCGAAGACGGAGGAGGGATCGGGCGCGGGAGTGTGCCTCAACGCCTCCGATAGGGAAGTGTCCATTCCGCTGGGGAAGCACTGTACGGTCTTCCAGGCGGAAATCACAGCCATATTGGTATGTGCGTTGGAGAACCGTCTGCCGGGGTGCAGAGGTAAAAGAATCTGCATCTGCTCAGGCAGTCAAGCCGCTCTAAAGGCGTTGGAGCGGCGTAGAACGCCCACCTGGTGAGGGACTGCAAGGAGGCGGTACAGCAACTAGCAGACCTCAACAGGGTGACGTTGCTATGGGTCCCAGGACACAAGGGTATCGCTGGCAAGGAGAGGGCGGACGAGCTGGCCAGGAGGGGGTCTGAAACTCCGCTCCAGGGACCGGAGCCAGCAGTAGGGGTGGCGGGCTGCCTGGTGAAAGCGGAAGTGGCCGAATGGATGGACGGGCGGCATAGAAGCCTGTTCGGATCGGCGCCGGGCATGAGGCAGACGAAGGCGCTCATCAGCGGGCCGGATAGGAAAATCACGGACCAGCTACTCGAAATGGGCAGGGAGGACATAAAAATTGCGGTGGGACTGCTGACAGGACACTGCGGCGTTAGGAAGCACCTACACACACTGGGCAAAGTAGAGACCAGTGCGTGCAGGAAGTGCGAAGGGGACAAGGAAACGCCCATTCACGTAATCTGCGACTGCCCAGCCTTGGCTGGGAGAAGACTAAAGCACCTAGGGATACCACAGTTGGAGCCTAGGGATGTTACAACCTTCCCGCTGACTGGACTACTGGCCCTTGTGAGGGATAGTGGGCTAGTTTAGGGGGGAAGGGGAAATGATCGAGAGGGGTGCACAATGGGCCTACGGCCTGCGTGCGATGTGCAGGAATGCCCCCTAGCAGCAATAATAATAATTATGTAGATACAGGAGTAATTCGTGTAAACAAAAATAAAATGTCTTTTAAACATACTTAGTATTTTCTTTTTATTCATAATTGTTAATCATTTTTATATTCTTTTAATTCTGTGTTGAACGTGTAAAGTTAATTTTTCCTCGATCTTTTTACGACTAACCTATCATTCAAGTTTCGTTTTATTTTTACTTTTGAAATATATAATAAAATGTTACACAAATATATTTGTCAGGAAGATGGTTCAACTTTTTTAAAATGGAATCTATGGTCCGTCAGAAGAATGTGCACTTATTTACATATACCCAAACCGAGGAATAAATCTTTTCCTGACAGAGCTGGCATTCTATTTGAGACATTTTCCCCTGTCGATGCATAATTAAAGGCTCGCAGTGAAAATTTATAATATATTATATATATCATTTTTACATATAGTGGTGAAAGGCATCGCCAGCTCCACATACAGATGCCATCGATGCTCTAGAACTTCAGAGGCACTGCGTCAGCACCAAAAGATGTATTTATCCATCATGCGAGAGAGATAAGTTTTTTTTCAGCTACGCATGATGAAAACCACGTCCTAGTCCTAACGCAGTTGCCTTCGAAGAACCAGAGCATCAAGAGCAGGTACTCAAGATGTCGAAGGTGCCTTTCGTCAGCATAAAATGTTACACGAATATATTTTACAGGATGATGATTCTGTTTATTCCCTGTATGTTGGTAGTAATCAACCAAACTACATGACGATGTCAAAAATAGGTGAAATGAAAGCAAAAAATACTTTTTTTAAAAAAAGTAAACAGGTACGCCAAGTACTTAAAAATTGTATTCTCGTTCAGAAAATGTTTATCAAAAAAACCTCTTAAAAATAAAAAACTCTGCCAAAACAGAGGTTTATCAAAACAGTTTCTTAATAAAAAATTCTTCCAAAAAGACGTTCATCAAAGTAATTTAAAAAAATATGTGTATCGAAATCTCAAAAAAAAAAAAATCGAAAAAATCAAATCAAAGTAGCCAAGCCGTAGTACATACAACAAATTCTTCAAAAAATATGTTTATCAAAACAATCTAAAAAAAACAAGATGCAAAAAATCTTGACAAAAAAAAACTTGGCGTGCCAGTTTTTTTTCACAATTACAATTACTGCAGTTATTGCAGTTACTTTCCCTCTCCCTTGATTATTTGAATGAACCATGTACGATAGCTATTGTAAAAAACAAGCCGCTTCGCGGCTCGTTGGGGGGCTCCGCCCCTCAAACCCCCCAAAAATGTCCCTTTGGGACATTTTTAAAGCACTCACGGATTTGTACGCACGTCGCGCTTCGCGCGCCGCGCTTGTTGTTCGCTCGACGCGCTTCGCGCGCCGTGCAAGTCGTTCGCGCATCGCGCTACGCTATTCAAAATGGAGCAAAATGGGACAGTGGGGCAAAACGGGACAGTGAGCAAAACGCAAGATTCCAATAATTTTTGGATGTCCCATTTTGCCCTGTTGATACATCCGGATTGTCTGTCCCGTTTTGCCCTATTCCCCCATCCAAAAATGATTGGAATATGGCGTTTTGTCCCACTGCCCCATTTTGCCCCGCTTTTCCCCACTGATCGCGCGCGGGACTGGATGACTTCGGGGGACCGCTAGAGCGTGTGAGACCGACGCCAGCGCCGCCCCGAAGACAAGGTTTTCTATTTGGACAGCTACAATTGCGACTATTTTATTTGGCATATAATAATTATTGTTCGGGAGTGATGAAAACATGTATTTGTGAATTATCGTGGAGACGTTTAAATGTGTAAAGTGGAATTTTTATAGAATTTTTTAAATGTGATATATGTAATGTGTGCTATGATTTTTGTGAAAAAAATATTTACGTAAAAACGTTTAAAAAGTGTTAAAAAGTGATAATCATTGTGGAATATAATTGGATATCAGGATATTATCCATTTATTTTTCCATTTATAGCATCCAGACCTTTATTTTTATTTTTTACTTATTTTATAGTCGGAAAAAATAATGACACATAACCTCCCAAAAATAGACAAATGTAAAAATTTGTTGCTAAATTTTTTACAGATATCTAAATGGGTACAAATTTGGTGGGCTTCATGGTAAAGACATAACGAATGAAGACTGCGAAAGATATGTGAATTGGTTCGCAAGTTTTGAAGATTGAGCATGACACGGACGTCCGATGCGCAAACTTTGAAACTAAAAAGGAGATATTTTAGAGTTATTTATACTTAATTTGTTTATAACATTGTTATTAATCTTTTAAATGGTTTCAAATTTTCAGGGCTTCATGTTAGTAGTATTCAGAAAGTAACGCCGCCAGGTACAGTGAAATTCGTTCACCCGTATTGAAGATGAAGCATGACACGGACGTCCGATCGACTAAAAGATTCATAAAAGGTAATTTTTTTTTGTTTTTAGCTATAATGTTTATAAACATAAACTTATATTTGTTTAATTGGTTTCAGACTCTCCAGGCTGTTTGTCAACGATACAACCAAACTACGTAGCAAATTTTAGCTGCGTTAGTTGATTCGTTGCGAAGATATACCATGACATGGACGTCTGACCGGATGAAGATTTAAAAAATAGTCATTTTAATAGGCACTTCTTACGTGTAAGGAGTGAGTGCTTAAAAACTGGCACGCCAAGTTTTTTTTTGTCAAGATTTTTGCATCTTGTTTTTTTTTAGATTGTTTTGATAAACATATTTTTTGAAGAATTTTTTGTATGTACTACTGCTTGGCTACTCTGATTTGATTTTTTCGATTTTTTTTTTTTGAGATTTCGATACACATATTTTAAAAAAAATTTTAATATTGCTACTGATAAGATCCGATTGACGTGAACGGTTGAATATTCCCATTGATACCGATTCATGGGTTACGATAGGTTACTGTAAATTCCTATTGCACGGGATTGTCGTCTATGGGAAAATATCCGTATGATTCCGATTTAAATGTAGCGCAGGCAATTCCCATTCAGAGCAATAGAATTCACCAGTTTCTTCCTGTAGGTTCCTATTAAATATTGCTACTGATAGCGGTTGGCGCCGATAAGATCCGATTGACGTAAACGGCTGAATATTCCCATTGATACCGATTCATGGGTTACGATAGGTTACTGTAAATTCCCATTGCACGGGATTGTCGTCTATGGGAAAATATCCGTATGATTCCGATTTAAATGCAGCGCAGACAATTCCCATTCAGAGCAATAGAATTCACCAGTTTCTTCCTGTAGGTTCCTATTAACTATTGCTACTGATACCGGTTGGCGCCGATAAGATCCGATTGACGTAAACGGCTAAACAGTCCCATTGATACCGATTCATAGGTTACGATAGGTAGCTGTAAATTCCCATTGCACGGGATTGTCGTCTATGGGAAAATATCCGTATGATTCCGATTTAAATTTAGGGCAGACAATTCCCATTCAGAGCAATAGACTTCACCAGTTTCTTCCTGTAGGTTCCTATTAAATATTGCTACTGATAGCGGTTGGCGCCGATAAGATCCGATTGACGTAAACGGCTGAATATTCCCATTGATACCAATTCAAGAATTTACCATACCATTAATATAATTTCCGATTGAACTTCATTACTTCCGATTGAACTTCATTACTTCCGATTGAACTTCATTACTTCCGATTGAACTTCATTACTTCCGATTGAACTTCATTACTTCCGATTGAACTTCATTACTTCCGATTGAACTTCATTACTTCCGATTGAACTTCATTACTTCTGATTGAACTTCATTACTTCTGATTGAACTTCATTACTTCCGATTGAACTTCATTACTTCCGATTGAACTTCATTACTTCCGATTAAATAGCAATAGGATAAGTCCATGTAAAACCGAATACGGAGCAGCAGTCTACAGTCGATTCATTCGTCCAGGTACGTAGTATTACCTATTTATTCCCATTGAGTACAAGAGTGGTTATGAATTGGAAATACCCCCGACAAAAACTCATTCACAACGATTCATTTTTTTTTATTGGTTTTAATAGGATTTTCTAAGCAGGGTGCCACGCTTAAAAAAGGATCGTCCAATTTTTGTCGCACGAAATAAACGCGTTTGAAGTTTAGTGTTTGATGTCCCTAGCAAGTTGACGGACTGTACAACGAACCGGAAAACGGGCATATACGTTCGGGAAAGAACCGGACCATAAACAAGCCATGAAACGGACCGTAACGTTTTTATTAGCGCTGCCTCCGTTTTCGGTCGCGAAAGCCGTAAGAGGACCGAACCGTTTCAAACTAAAATTTCATTCGGTCCGTTCCGGTTGCGAGAACCGAAACCGAACGAACGCCCTGAATGGTCTTTTTTATAATCGATAAATATAGAATTTCGTAAAAAAAAACCTTCTCAGTTCTTTTGTTTCTCCGTAAAGAACTTTTGGTTGGGAATGCACGTGTAATACATCCTTAATACAAGGAATCAGCGGGGAAGCATAATGTCGCATTTTGAATTGTCGCATTTTTTGGCTCTGAAAAAACAGACCACATCGAATTTCGTAAAAAAAAGTTCAATTTTCGTTCAAATTAGTTCGGTCCTTGTGCGGCTTTTGCAACCGAAAAGAGCGATAAACCAAAAACCAAAAAGATACGGTCCGTTTATCCATTTTATGCGGTCCGTTTCGTTCCTCAACGTACGGGTCCGTTTCCGGTCCGTTTTACGGTTTGTTCCGAAAAACAGACGACCGCACAACTTACTAGGGGTTTTGCACAAGGGAAATAAAAGAGTAATACAGATCAGGATTACCCGATTATGATTCATTATATGAACGATAGTATCCCTGCATGATCGCCCGACATTTAGGGCACTTCTTGTTTCCATCATCAAAGATGATGACCGCACATCTCACAGACAAGCAATTCTGGCCGCAAGGAATCGCGATGTGTGTAATTTCCTCCATCATGCAAACGATACACTTTGGCGCTGCAATAAAAAAAAACACATCAGTATATGCCACAATGTTTATTAAGTAGTAATTGAAACGTGGGTGTACAGGCATACCCATATAAATAGAAATTTGGTTTGGTTGGTTTGGTTTGGTGGAGCGATACGAGCACTCAGTCCGGCTGGACCATTGTACTCGGGCCTTGTGGGGCACTCGCGACCGACAGGCGTTGTTCTGGTCTTTCTTGACTCGACACCTTTCTTCGTAGGGATTACTGGTTACACAGGGTATCATGGTCAGTCCCCCGTCCCCCAGCATCCCTTCTTGGGGTTACCGGTAGCACAGGGTATCCTGGTCAGTCCCCCGTCCCCCAGCAGGCCTTCTTTGGGGTAGCCCAGGGTATCATGGCCATTCCCCCCTGTTCCCAGCCCCCCCTTGTTGGGATTGCCGGTAGCCAGGGTATCATTACCTAGTCCCCCGTCCCCCAGCATCCCTATCTGTAGTCAAGCTAGGGAAACATGGTCGGCCTCCTCAGAGCCCCAGGTTAAGGAGGCAAGGCTGAAAGTATTCTAGGATAGTCGCCTGGAATCCTAGAAGCATCGTTATGATGCACCATACCCCGGTGCCATGAAGCCCGAGCACGATAGCTTACACTCTGGCCAGCGATAGCTATTGCGGAGCGTCGAGTCTGATACACACAGACTCGGCGTCCCGGGCGATGGGTACGCTACGTCCCCTACGCCGATTCGGTCTCAGGTTCGATTCCCGACGTCGGACTTTCGTCGCGTCTCACCGAGAATGAAAACAATGGAGTACAGCTATATACATCCGACACTCACACTTGGAGTTACCGTGTGCGAGTGACCGATGTATATATCTGGAGCTTCGTCTCGTCCATGTTTTTTTCCCTTCTCGTCGAAACATACAAAGCCGGGAATCGAACCGTTGACCTCCCGATGCTTAGGTCTTAGAGGCGAGCACGCTAACCACTAGACCACCGCACCGGTTTATATAAATAGAAATAGAAAATAAACTACTTCTATATAAAAAAAATTGAAGTCGCTTCAGCTACCCTGCCACTACTACTAGGGGAAAGTCGGCCTCAATGAACTTTTTCGAGTTTTTATATCTTGCCAAGTACAATCCTTATGAAAATAGGACGCTCGTTTTGAAGATGATCTTAGTCTTAAAGATAAGCGACATTTGACCCCTGTCCGTTGCATACTTGCTGAATTATTAAGATCCCATAAAGTCCATTGATGATCCATCGACCTTCCTATAATTAAACGTAACGACTCCGTAGTACCTCCGTTAACGTATTGGTTAATGGCAGAAAAAATACGTAAAAAGTGTAAGAGTAGAGTTTCATCTCCACGGGTAATTAAAAACTTGCGGGTAGTTTCTTCTTAAGCAAAACAATATGTCTTTCTCTTCGGAAAAATATATTAAACATATAAATCACTAACATTATTGCTCGTCAATGTTTTCCAATAAACAGAATAGGATTTCCGAAGATATTGCATTTGCCTTCCGTGATATATTGCAGTTTTTGGAAATAAAGAATTCACAACCGTTTAAGATTTTTTTCGCGGTGCATTTCTCGTGAAAAATATCCTAAGAAATAAGTTTGCCATAGAAATAAATGAGTTAAAATTGATGCATAATATACCTGGGAATGACGGAATACCCTTCCCTTAAAAACGAGAGAGACAGCACGCTTCACGCCCAATTTTGAAGATGTAACTGCCTCAACTCGCGACGCAAACACGTTATCCTGACTTCCGAAAAAATTACTCGACTCACTCTTTTATAGTATAAACCATAAACGATTACACTTTTTATCCCTCCGAGTTTATAATGATTTTAAGGTTTATTTATTAAATTCTTGGCACTGTTGCTTTCAGTATCCTGATAGAAATACTAACGAGAATTTCCCTGTTAACATGTCTGCTGCTCATAAATATAGTATTTGATATATTTACCTACGCTAAAGAGTTATGTATACCGTAGGACAAGTTATACTTCCGTCTGAAATCATCCACGTTCCGAGAAACGCGGGCAAAAGCACACTATTCCACTAAACGGAAAGCATAGCAGACGGTTGCTCTTGGCTGCATTACTGCATGCACACGACATGTCCAAGCGTCATTAACGAGTGAAAAGTAAATATTATAATTTTTGCTCCTGTTGCATTGCGGCTTTAATCGTCAATATAATGATTATATCGATGATTAAATGTACTTATGAATTTATTCACTCGAGATGGTTATGTGTAGAATGGAGACAAAAATTATACTTCGATCACTAATCATAACTTGAACATGATCATGCGCATCCGCGTTCCGAAAAACGCGGGCAAAAGACCACAATTCCACCACACTAACCATAGCAGACGCATGCTGTCTGCTGTGTGAAAAGTAAATATTATAATTTTTTCTCCTGTTGCATTGCGGCTTTAATCGTCAATATAATGATTATATCGATGATTAAATGTACTTATGAATTTATTCACTCGAGATGGTTATGTGTAGAATGGAGACAAAAATTATACTTCGATCACTAATCATAACTTGAACATGATCATGCGCATCCGCGTTCCGAAAAACGCGGGCAAAAGAACACAATTCCACCACACTAACCATAGCAGACGCATGCTGTCGGCTACAATTACTGCATGCATACGATATATCCAAACTCAATTAACGAATTAAGAATCGAAACTATAACGTATGGTTTGGCTTCCACATTGGCGTTTAACAGTACATTTTAAGGGCATTTTACGTGTTACATATAGTGATATGTGTCGGCAAATAACCGGCTAAACAGCCCGGTAAATAACCGGTTAATTAACCGCAGTTACTAACGTATTTTACCGGCGTTAACTTATTCTGTGGTTGGCATTACCGAACCCAGTGAAAATTGCATATGCAAGATTCTTTCTTATGCTGTAACCACTTCAATCACGCATCCTTACTCCTCTTGTGAAAATATTTCTCTGACAATTTGCCTAAAAAAACTCTAACCGGCCCGATTTAGTGATTTTCAGAGTTTTTTGATATATCTTTCTGAGTTGCTCTGCTATTTGTTAAATATTTCTACCATTTTCTCGGCATAGCATATTAGTATATGTAATATACTAATGATTCCAATTTTTATTGTATCAAATACTCTTGACTCTTCCAGGTTTTATTCCTGTTCTTAGATTGTCTAGCCATTTGTAAGAAAATACCCTAGCAAGTTGACGAACGGCTGCTTTTAGGGAAAAAACTAAAAAAAAAAAACGGACCGAAAAACGGACCCGTCCGTTGAGGAACGAAACGGACCGCAAAAACGGTAAAACAGACCGTACTTTTTAGATTGGTCCTTTTTCGGTTACGGAAACCGAGGAAGGACCGAACGTTTTTTATTAACATTTTTGGCTAAGTTAATTTTTTTTTTGTTTTGCTTTTAATTCTGTTTTTAATGAAAGGACAGAATAAAAATACGATCTTGGTCAGTTTTCAGTTTTCGCAACCAAAAACAGACCAAATGCCAATCAAAAATGTACAGTCCGTTTTGTGGTTTTTTACGGTCCGTTTGCGGTCCGTCAACTTGCTAGGGTAAAGAGAAAATAGGAATGTTATACATGACATATACTGGTAACATCATAGAATTATGCAAAATAGATTTACCATGATCCATTAATACGCATTTATATTTTTCAACTTGTAATTAGGATATCATATATTGAACAAATGTTTGCAAAATTATCAACCTTTATATTTGCAAGTTATGTTTCAAATACTATCCTACCCACATACCACCATAATACTCCGAAAAAGTTTTAAATCTGTTATGAAAGTTGCTGCAACGTGATGCACTATATATAATAGTCAAGTAAATTACACAAGTTGGTAGCCTTTATGACTCGTCCAATTTTTTGTCCGTACGTATATTCAAGTAAATCTTTTCAATAAATATAAATATAATGTAATAAATCGTCATGGAAACAAATTATTCACGGTTCCATTCGAAAATGCATATAGTAAAATGTTCAAATAAGTCAGTGAAAACTTTTACCGACTCGTATGGAATCCTAATCGGGCTGCCGAGACACTGAAAAAAATGGCTAACCTATTTTTTTCAAACCAAATCCCGGTCGGCAGTAGGACAAAATTTACATCATACCATGTGCACAAAAAGAATATCCGTAGAATCTATCGCGATTGGTATGCATGCTTCATCTATTTTTTCCGGTATCGATAAGTGAAATTCAACGTTAAATCATTTGATTTAATTACGGAAACTTCAGCAGGATTCACCAGTGGGCATCGACCACATGACGTGCGGGTCACTGGACAGGCGGCGTGCATTTAGATTTATTGTTTTTTTTACCAGGATATCCAAAATGTTGACCTGAATCTTCAAATCGTCATTTTACCGGGCTGGGCCGAATCAATCGTCAGCGACTCGGAAGCTTTGCCGGGATAAAGCGCTTCTGTTCGTAGTTGTATCGTGTTGTTACGTCCTGTGAATTTTTAGTGAAATTCACTGATGCAACTGGTCGAAAATCGATAAATATTCGACAATAAAATAATAAATTTACAAGGGATTTAGAGACAATTTTCGAGTCAAATCATAGTAAAAATCATATGAACAAAGTAACCACTGAAAGGTGATTGCAGGTTAAATAATTACTAATTGCGTATTTAAATCGGTGAACGATTTAATTTAGTGATTGGCATAGCAACAATCACATGATTGACAATGTGAAACAATGTGGGTATTCGACTCGCTCTTGAAGGTCATCGACAGCGAGAATACCTTGGGTTCATATCCATTGTCTTAATTATAACGCAAAAGCAACACGAATCTTTCCCACATGCGAAAGGAGATGACACCTTATCGCTCTAACACGCGGAGCGAGGCGACGCACGTACGCACACAGCGGTGCAGCCAAAGAATCGGTGTAATTGTCTCGAAGCGATCGATTGGGAAATTTACCGTTGGCGTTAATGAGTGCAGCACCTTTCGGAGGATAATTAATTAAATTAATGTAAAAACAAATATTAATAAATTATTAATAAGAGGCTCATTTGAGTTGAATATTTGTGGAGAAATGACCAGTAAATAGATAATTAAAAATGAGCTCAGTAGAATCAAGTTTGGTAAATATTTGGGTCAAATCGTTGATATTAGTTATTATAAACAAAGGATAAATCGTTAATATTATAATCGAGGAAATTACTTTATATATTAAAACAATATTTTTATTGTAAGGAGAATAGATAAAAGAGTAGATAATAGTGGAGAATCAATTAATATCATTCAAGATGAATTTTTAGGGTTTTAATGTAATTTAAGAGAAGTTAAATACTTATTTGTTGAAATCCGGAATTAATAAGGAAAAATGTAAACAAATTAAATTAATCAAGGGAATAACTTTCGATAGAAACAACATAGAAATTTCGTTTAAATTTCTAAGTTCTTCTAATTTAAAACGAAAAATAAGAGAGTCAATTGTTAAATCGGGAAATTATTATAAAAGTTAAAAATTGTAAAATTATTAAAATAAGCAATGTAAGATGTCAAGACCGATCGATAATGACCGAGGAAGGGGACCAGGCGATCAGCCGGTAGCTTACTGGACATCAGCGGATGCGACGGGGAGGTTGGTGGTGCGGGCGCCCCCCGATCGAAACGATAAAAGAAGGTCCTCAAGGGCGGAACGTCAGCTCCTCGCGAAACTTCTAATTGTCGAGAAGTCATTATTCCCGGACCATTTTAAAAAAGACTTTGATTGTTTTAAAGAAATATTTGGAAGTCTTGAAATATACGAATAAAATAAAACTTGAAGATTAACTATTAATCATCAATAAATAAAAGTTGAATATTCATATCCATAATTGAAACAATTCAGAGTTGTCAATTACTATCATCTTCATCATTGATATCGGTCATCCTCAACATCTATTGTTGATTCCAACGCTTACTTCTGAAATATCGAAGGAAGGAAGGAAGGAAGGACGAGGAATTCTAAATTCGACATTCATCCACTTTTATCCACTTGACACATTCGGGCAATCGATTCATTTTTCGAATCATTGTAAGTCATTGGAACTTTAAATTCTCCATTCTTATTTATCTTAAATGATTATTCTATTTTGTTTATTTCTTCCAACTTTAATTAAATATTTCAATAATGCAAAGATAAATAATATTCAATCCGGGATTAGATTAAATTAATGAGAGGTAGCTTTAAAATAAAGAGTCGAGTCGATTGATTTTTCTCCAAGGACGTCCAAGGTAAAGTGACGAACCCGACGGTCAGAGATAACGTTAGCCTTGACTTACTGTCGCGCACCGCGGCGCGAGCCATCGGGAGTCTTATTTCATTAGGCTACTACAGTAGGTGAGCGCCACGCGGATCATCATAACCGTTCGACATAATAAACACCGCGCGCTGATAATTCTCTTATATTCTTTTCGACATGCATTCTCTGCCCATCCCTGAATAAATTTCCGAAAGGTTATATTCAAAAGGTGCACTGTTCTGATAAAGCGTCACATGCGATAAACGTGTAATAAGGAGAGAAATCTCCTTTACCGTAGATGCAGGAAAATGCTGATCAGGGCGTAACAGTGTATTCGCGCAAGCCCACGAACCTTTATGGCAATTAATGATTCTCCTATTTTGACGGTTGCCCCCGTTGAAATCATTGTTAAATTATTTTGATTAAATAAGATTGTTTTTGGGACGATATCTTCTCCATTTTATTGATACAGAATATTCGATAAACCTATTCCGAAATCCCTCTGGAAACAGGTTTTAATACATAATCCACTTTTTAGGTCGTTTGTAGCAAAAATAATGCTATCAAAAAAGTATCCTTGCTAATAAATACCAGATGTTCCCTCTACGAACCTCTATTCCTCGATTCTTAATTGTGAATGGAATATTCGACAAATTACAGCTTAATGTCTTGCAAACCTTCCCGGCCGCGCGCAGAAATAATCAGGATAAAATAATATAAAATAACTGTCCTACAATAAATAAAGAACGGTACGTGGGCCAATTAACACGAAGTAGCCCCGGAATCACAAAGTTTCAGAAGAATATTAGTCTTCATCTACAAGGCCCTGTAGAAACGCATATTAATAGCTCATTTAGTTTTTCGGATGGGTGTATTATAAACCGGTATGACATTTTTTTTCAAACAGATAATATCACCGGCGGGTACATTTTTTTTCTAATTATTTAATCTGCAGCTAAATGATAATTATGTACTTTTAGAAACATGCAGGACCATGTGTGTAGAAATAGTAAGGTTGTCTTCGTTCTGACTATCTTTCTCTGCTTTCTAGTCTCACTAATCGTCATTTCAGTCTCATCTCAGAGAATGCTACCGCGTTGCTCAATTTATTTATTATTTTTTATCCACCTTATTTTGAATCAGTTAACTATATTATGGGTTGTGTGGGTAATTTTATGATTAATAGCCAGCTTTTACCCGGACAAATCGTTAACTTTTAATTTAATGGTACGAAGAACCATAGTAAATCAACTTTGCACCATACTGAATTCGTAATGTTACCTTTTTTAGTCTTATTTTTGTTGCGTCGGCGCTTATGTCCGTACGGTTGACGTTGCACGATACCGTTTTGGGCCAGAAATTGCCGACGTCTCTTTTTACGTAGGTTCCTTTTTCTGGATCGTGACACTGCAAACGATTAATGCATTAGTAATTGCGAGCGCTCAGTGCTTCCTTGTACAATATTTGACGGATTGTATTACCCTTTGCACGTGGTTCTTGAGCTGCCGCACCTGCCACGCCTATATTACAATATAAATATTACAATCGTACAAGCAATTTCTTCAACTAGTGATAGAAGTATGCCGAAAGTATTCCATGTAATTCCATGCTATGTACACCATATTTATTTTACCGGCTGCGTTGTCAGCGTTATTGGGTCGTCCATCTGGTTCAATTTCTTGAATGTCGTCTAGGGAGATAAAAAAGATTTGGTTCAATCTTAATCACCATCATCATTGAGATTAACAAATATAAACTGGTATTACAAGTCCGAAGTACAAGCATGTAACTTGATCATTGTATTAATGATGGCAACATTGGCATACGATCTTGGCCTAAGCGTTGGCTGGATTCGATTACTCTACATGGGTGTATGAGGGATTCAACAGATAGGTTACTTACCGCTATCAGTGTCTGCATCAATACCCACTACGTTAATTGCGTCATCATTCGCGGGCAACACTCGTCCGTCCCCCTCGAAACCTTGCCTCGCCTCGAAATTCTGTACGGCATTTATGTGGACGTTGTCTTTAATGCGAAAAAATATTGCGAATGGTCAGATTAAATCCATTATTACAGTTCTAAATAGTAAAAAGACGTGCACATCGATAGCTTAATGTCATAAGGTTATATAGGTTGTGTATAAGCATACTAAGCGGGCCCCGCCCCCACTCCCCGAAGCCCCGAAGCGAAATGTTCCCTCGTGACATTTTTGTAGGAACTCATGCACACCTCGCGTTTCGCGCTCCGTCACATCAGAGTACACGTCGCACTTTGCGCTGCGCATGAAGGTAAAATGTAAGACATGAGATCGAATTAGAGATGTGCCGTAATGGCCTTTTTTTCAGCGTCAATTGACAAGAAAATGACCGTCATTTTTTATTCCAGAAAATGTTTGTTGTGCCATGACCATCATTTTTGTTCGGGGTCACAGATGTGGTCAAAACAGCGAAAAACATATTTAGTTGGGATTTCACCGTAATTTTTATGCTACCAAATTTAGTCTACTTTTTAACAGTCTAAGTTGATTCCAAACGCTTTTTCTCCCTCGTTCATTTCGTAATCATTCGTACTTTCATTTTTTATGAATAAATTCATCAATGAAACAATATTATAAAATGAATACAAAATAAATCTGTTCTGATTAGGGATGTGCACGAGCGTTGGGAGACCCGAGCAGCTCGATGTTCGAATCGACAGGCTGCTGGTCGAACATACTCGAGCCTGACTCGGTGCCGCGTCGGGTGGCGAGTCAAATTTGTAGGTTCGAGACGCTCGCGACATTCGAGACTCTCGGGAGTCCCGAGAGTCTCGGGAGTCTCGAGACGCTCGGAAGTCCCGAGACTCTCGGGGGTCTCACTGTTTGCTTCATCGATACATCGGTGAAGCAAACGGTACAAAGAATCAAGATAAATCGGTGGGACAAACCGGGCAAAAAATCGAGGAATGTATCGGTGGGGCTAAAAATCAAGATGCATCGGTGAGGCAAAACGAACTGTTCGAACTGTTCGAACTGTCCGAACTGTTCGAACTGTTCGAACTGTCCGAACTGTTCGAACTGTTCGAACTGTCCGAACTGTTCGAACTGTTCGAACTGTCCGAACTGTTCGAACTGTCCGAACTGTCCGAACTGTCCGAACTGTCCGAATTGTCCGAACTGTCCGAACTGTCCGAACTGTCCGAACTGTCCGAACTGTCCGAACTGTCCGAACTGTCCGAACTGTCCGAACTGTCCGAACTGTCCGAACTGTCCGAACTGTCCGAACTGTTCGAACTGTCCGAACTGTCCGAACTGTCCGAACTGTCCGAATTGTCCGAACTGTCCGAACTGTCCGAACTGTCCGAACTGTCCGAACTGTCCGAACTGTCCGAACTGTCCGAACTGTCCGAACTGTCCGAACTGTCCGAACTGTCCGAACTGTCCGAACTGTCCGAACTGTCCGAACTGTCCGAACTGTCCGAACTATCAATTCATTCGAACTGCCGGCCAAGGCGCCTAAAAATTAGCCGACTGGACCTGTTGGCAAGTTCCTCGATTGACGCACGGTCGGTCGGGCGGTCGGACGGATGATCCATGGTCCGTGTTCCATGGTCCATGGAGGGGGGGGGGGGGGACAACATCTAAACCAGCGAACAGATCCATAATTGTCCAAAATATATATAAAATTGGATTACTTACAATGCGGAATGGAAAAAATAAACCGAATTTATGTTATGAGAGACAGTACTGTTACCAACAGAACAATAATAATAAAATTAAATAATAATTAGATAATTCGTCCACGCCATTATATGTGGTATTATATGTGGTAAAAATGTTGGGAAATTAATTCATCTATTGAAGTCATTAGATACTATTTCATCTTCAAATACATCTAACACTTCATAGAAGATAAACATAATGGATAGGAAAATGAAATTGAAATAAAGTAAATTGTACTTAAATGAATAAGCCGTCAAATTTATTGGATAACATACGAATGGTAGATTGCGTAATTAACCATTAAAAGAAGCGGAAGCCCAGTCGACAGTATAAACATTTTATTCGCAGTTCTCGTGGAGAAATGCCAACTCTTCAACGTGACTGGACAGCAACTGAGCCCTGTTCGGAGTCACGATGTTCCCAGCAGTAGAAAAAAGCCGTTCGCTTGTAGTTTGAGAGTCAGGAATATTTAAGTACTGCCTACTTAATTGAGCCAAGATTGGAGATCGAAATAGTACTTTGCGATACGCGTGCGATAAAGCGGACTTTATGAGAAGGCTGCGAGGTGAGTCGCACGAGCCGCACGAGTACCACAGCCGAAGGCGAGTGCTCTCTGGGCTACGAGTGCGTTTCGGGCGAGTGCTCTCTGTGGTACGAGTGCGACGAGTGCGACTCACTCGCAGCCTTCTCATAAATTCCGCTGCACCGCACGAGTATCGCATACTATTTTATGTAACGAATGTATGTTAAGCAATACAGTGACAAAGCGGGGTCGAGGGACGCAGCCGGGGGGGGGGGGGGGGGTCCGGGGGGTTCGGGGGGGCGGAGCCCCCCGAGATGACACGATACAATTTTAGTAAGAATTTTCATTTATTTGCACGTCGTAACAACATCTTCCATCGACGTCTCGTCTCGATCGAGCCCCTCAATTTTTCTTTTATTTCCACTCATTTTTATTGCACGAGAAACACGAAACAAGATGCTAATACTGGAGTTACATTGAAAAAAGTCGTTCGACATAACCTATATTCACGCGAGACGTGACGCGAGACCACTCGAGTCGCGTAAAAAATTACTCGTCTGCGCCTGCGGAAAGTATTTTCGATACGGTTTCGAGTATTTTCGATACGGTTCCGAGTATTTTCGAAACGGTTTCGAGTATTTTCGAAACGGTTTCGAGTATTTACGATACAGTTTCAGTATTTACGATACGGTTTGAGTATTTACGATACGGTTTGAGTATTTACGATACGGTTTGAGTATTTACGATACGGTTTGAGTATTTACGATACGGCTTATTGAAAAGCGCCACTTTATGTCAGGGCCGGCAGCTACATAAAGTAGCACTTTCCATACATGAGTTACATAAATGATTTTTCGACCACCAATCAAGAACGGAAGTGTTGCGTGGGAGAACTTTTTCTTGAAAATGTTACGTCCTGATCAGCATTTTCCTGCATCTACGGTAAAGGAGATTTCTCTCCCTATTACACGTTTATCGCATGTGACGCTTTATCAGGACAGTGCCCCTTTTGAATCTAACCTTTCGGAAATTTATTCAGGAATGGGCTGAGAATGCATGTCGAAAAGAATATAAGAGAATTATTAGCGCGCGGTGTTTACTACGTCGAACGATTATGATACTCCGCGTGGCCCTGACATACCGTAGTAGCGTAGTGAAATAAGACTCCTGGTGGCTCGCGGTGCACTGCGCGACACTGAGTCAAGGCTAACGTTATCTCTGACCGTCGGGTTCGTCACTCTACCTTGGACGTCCTTGGAGAAAAATCAATCGACTCGGCTCTTAATTTTAAAGCTATCTCTCGTTAATTTAATCAAAATCCCGGATTGAATATTATTTATCTTTGGATTATTAAAATAGTTAATTAAAATTTGATAAACAAACAAAATAAAATATTCGTTGAATCAGAGATGAAAACGAAATGAATGAATAAAAATTTAAAAGTTTCAATGACTTACGATGATTCAAAAATAAATTACTCGTCCCAATATGTTGGAATGGTCAAAAATGAATTTGTTGGTTACGGAATTCCTCGTCCTTCCTTCCTTCCTTCCTTGGTTGTTTCAGAAGAGATAATGATGGAATGGATGACCAGAATCAATGATGAAGATGATAATAATTGATAACTCCGAATTGTTTCAATTATGGATATGAACAATTTATTTATTGATGATTAATAGTTAATCTTCAGATATTATTTTAATCGTATACTTCAAGACTTCCAAATATTGAGAGGTTTTCAAAACAATCAAAGTTCTTTTTAAATGGTCTGGGAATAATGACTTCTCGACAATTAGAAGTTTCGCGAGGAGCTGACGTTCCGCCCTTGAGGACCTTCTTTTATCGTTTCGATCGGGGGGGCGCCCGCGCCACCAAGCTCCCCGTCGCATCCGCTGATGTCCAGTAAGCTACCGGCTGATCGGCTGGTCCCCTTCCTCGGTCATTATCGATCGGTCTTGACATCTTACATTGCTTATTTCAATAATTTTACCATTTTTAACTTTTACAATAATTTCCCGATTTAACAACTGACTCTCTTATTTTTCGTTTTAGATTAGAAGAACTTTAAAATTTATACGAAATTTCTATGTTGTTTCTATCGAAAGTTATTCCCTTGATTAATTTAATTTGTTTACATTTTCCTTATAAATTCCGGATTTCAACGAATAATTATTTAACTTCTCTTAAATTACAATAAAACCCTAAAAATTCATCTCGAATGATATTAATTAATTCTCCA
Source organism: Ichneumon xanthorius (assembly GCA_917499995.1). Lineage (NCBI taxonomy): Eukaryota > Metazoa > Arthropoda > Insecta > Hymenoptera > Ichneumonidae > Ichneumon > Ichneumon xanthorius. The sequence goes on along the minus strand of CAKJTD010000027.1, from coordinate 52,621 downwards.
CTATTAACTACTCTTTTATCTATTCCCCTGACAATAAAAATATTGTTTTAATATATAAAGTAATTTTCCCGATTATAATATTAACGATTCTCCCTTTGTTTATAATAATTGATATCGACGATTTGACCCAAATGATTCATCAATCTTGATTTTACTGAATTAATATTTAATTATTGAATGACTGGTCTTTCTCCACAAATATTCAACTCAAATGAGCCTATTGTTAATAATTTATTATTATTTGTCTTTACATTAATTTAATTAATTATCCTCTGAGAGGTGCTGCACTCATTAGCGCTGACGGTAATTCTCCCAATCAATCGCTTCGAGACAGTTACACCGATTCTTTGGCTGCACCGCTGTGTGCGTACGTGCGTCGCCTCGCTCCGCGTGTTAGAGCGATAAGGTGTCATCTCCTTTCGCATGTGGGAAAGATTCGTATTGCTTTTGCGTTATAATTAAGACAATGGGTATGAACCCGAGGTATTCTCGCTGTCGATGACCTTCGAGAGCGAGTCGAATACCCACATTGTTTCACATTGTCAATCATGTGATTGTTGCTATCCCAATCACCCAATTAAATCGTTCACAGATTTAAATACGCAATTATTAATTATTTGACGTGCAATCACCTTTCATTGGTTACTTTGTTAATATAATTTTTACTATGACGACTCGAAAATTGACTCTAAATTCCTTGTAAATTTATTATTTTGTTATTGAACATTTATCGATTTTCGACCAGTTGCGTCAGTGAATTTGACTAAACATTCACAGGACGTAACAAAAATATATTTTCAATTCGTGCTGAAGCGCATCGTGACCATTATCGTCAACGTCGTCGCCTTCAGTCTCGAGAAACTCATCGAATAATTTCAGCAATTTCGATTTAGGGGCACCTGAAAAGAGTATCGAATCATTGAGCATTCTTACCGCTAAATTTCCGTAAGTATTGCTTAAGTATAAAATACTGTAAAAAAAATCAACTATACTAAAGGTACCAAGAACATTAATTTTGTATAATAATAATGTCAGAAAAGATATAAAAAAGTTGCTAAAAATAATTGTTCAACAAATATCAGTAAAACTTTTTTCTCTTTTCAAATGAATCCGTTGATTTTCTAAAAGCCACATGATTTGTTTCAGGATTTCTTACATTTTCTAATTTTTCTTTTTTCAAATTTTTTATGCCATAACTACGGAACTGTTGGCGCAATCATCTCGAAACTTTTTGCGTGTACTGTGGAATCGTGATACGGACACATATCTGAAAGTCGTGCCTCTAGATCGAATTTTCAAATTCTCGAAAAAAAAAAGTTTAAAAATAAGAAACTTTTGAAAAAATGCACATGAATTCTAAAAAATCAAGTAATTCATTTAAAACGAAAAAATGAAAAAGTGTTCTGATTATTTTAAAACAATTTATTTTTTAAATAACTTGATAATAACTTTTTGGCATTATTGTTATGCAAAATCAAAAGTTTTGACATAATTAATACGGCTGATTTTTTTCTTCAGATTTTTGGATTATCGCAAAGTACTGAAATATTTATTGAATTAAACTTTTGGTTGGGAATGTATGTGTGATGCATCCTTACGAAGTCATTAGCGAATGCCCTTCTGGGCACCAAACTTATGCTTGACCCAGAAGGCATTTGAAAGAAAATAAAAATACCTTCTCCGCGAGTACTGCTGGCTGCGTTGTTCGATCTATTTGCATTTGTTATGCCGAACGAAATAGCTCGGGCTATCAATCGCTCCATCACTTCTTGTTTCTCATCGGTGCTCGCAAGAAAACGATCTTTAAACTTTGGATCTAGGACCATCGCGAAGACTAAAGTATCGTTCGTCGAATTTACAAATTCGAAGCGTCGATTTAAAGCGGCAAAAAGGGAGCCAGCCAAATCAATCGCGTCGCCATTTCCGCAGTCATCCAACGAGTTTGAGGTTTCATCAACTTCCATACCATTGATATGATTTATGGAAGCTTTTTTAGCATTTCGATGATGGGCATGTACAGCGAGAGTGTTGGGTAGGTGTCACCACTCATCAAGACTGTTGCGTCTTTCACCAGCGCCAAAACTTCGACGTATTTTTCTATAGCTTCCCACTCGTCTTCGCTGAAGTTGGATGGCATTCCTTTAACATAATAATTATGTTTGTTTTTGTTACCTATATGGTTACAATTACAATCTGAAAAGGTTAATGACTTATTTATGAATATCAAGTGATTCAAATCAAGTACCTCTATCGCACAATACTACACTCAGCGAGCTCTTCAACGCGTTGAATTGGTGTATATTTTTAACGCCCGACAGAAAAGGAGGACCTTTTTTATGTGTGAATCTGAATTAAAGTTTTCATCTTGATCTTGGTGCCCTGATAGGATATAAATCGTATAAATCGTATAAAAATAATTAAATAATATTTTCTATAAGAAAAAACTGAAACTTGGCAAGCTACGTAGTAATTGTGTGTAAAATCCCGACCTCGTCATCCCAAAAGTCTCATTAGGAGAAGTATTGAAAATTGACCTGTTTTTAAGGCCCCATGCTTATGCAGAAGCCTTAACAATAATTTTTATATTTTGCATTCAAATTACCGTCCGCTATGTCTTGATGAATAATTTGTTTAATCCGTTGTATTTCTTTCTCGTACAAGTTCGGAATAATTTCGCGGGAGAACGTTGTTCGAGATGGGATGATGTACTGTGGCCCGACAGTACTCATTAACGATCGAAAACCTCGATGGTCGACGAGGCTGTATGGTTCAAGATCCCATATCATCATTTTTGCAATTGCATTGGTCAATTCTTGAGCTCGTCCGGAAGTAGAAGAAAGCGGGTTTGCTACTTCTGCAATCCCATCACCTCCACCTAATCGAGTACAACAGATTTATTTTATGAAGAAATACCTTGCAAACTAGAAATTTGCACATTGCCTCCACATCGGCTTTCGGCTTTCGGCTTTCGACCTTTGGCTTTCGACCTTCGGCTTTCGACCTTCGGCTTTCGACCTTCGACTTTCGACCTTCGACTTTCGACCTTCGGCTTTCGACCTTCGGCTTTCGACCTTCGGCTTTCGACTTTCGGCTTTCGACCTTCGGCTTTCGACCTTCGGCTTTCGACCTTCGGCTTTCGACCTTCGGCTTTCAACCTTCGGCTTTTAACTTTCGGCTTTTAACTTTTTTTTACAAAAACAAACTTCCTCTATGAGGAAGCAAAAGTAATAAAAATAAATATTTTTAAATTATTCAAAATGTTGACAAATGGGTAATCGACTTTGAATCGAATGGTAATATTCGACTTTTATTCAAATGGCCGTGATTTTGCTAATTTTGTCCCCCTCGTCAAGAACCGCTTTATATATCATTTGTTAAAAACAATTGAAATTTCTTGTTTCTGATAAAATTATAAGTTGAAATCCGGGATATCGCAACGAAACTTGCAAAAAAAAATTGTTTACATTGACCGATAAAAAAACATAATAATAATAAAACTAGCGTTCGGGCGTGAAGCGCCCGATCGCTAGTAATAACAATAAAATTAAATGAAAAAATCCCCAAATGTTATTTAATATATCCTCCTTCCGCTCTAAAAAAATAATATCGATAAAGCGTATATTTACCGAGAAAAAGATCACGAAATATACATGCGTTTTTACCCATTTACTGCGGCGTTAGCCCTTAACGCCATGTGAAACACTCTCCCGCGGTGTCTCTCTTACTTCACTGAGAGCACCAATAACGGCATCTCTCTCGTTTTCGTGGCATAGTCACGTGACTTTCCCATGGCGTTAACACGAAGAAGCGAGTGAATCATTTTAGTTTTTTGGTGGCCCATTTTGCCCCACGTTCCCTACATGCACAAACGTGCACACCCTCGCACGAATTCACACACATACATACATCATATATTTTTTAAATGTATATATGGAATTAAACGAGGAATTAATCAATATCTCATTGTATGGATAATATATATATATATATATATATATATATATATATATATATACAGGGTGTCCCGTAACTAGTATAGAGTATTGAACATACTGGTAGAGCGCGTCAGCCCGAGTAATTTCCTTTTTTTTAATTTTTCTACGATAAGAATTGGCCGAGTTATTAAGGCTCAAAGTTTCCCTATCGGTGTGCGCAGTTTGAATGTGTGCGTGTCAGAGCGTCGGGCTTGCATTCATCTGTCGATTTTGGAGGGGTAACGCGCGGTGTTCCTACGCGCGTGAAAATAGTCCCGCGACGAAATGTCATCTCGGTTGACATAACCTATGACAGTGAACAGTAAATTTCCAAATGGATAAAGTGATGTTGTAACATTTAACTTTAAAATAAATAAAATAAAGTGAAGAATAGGAAGTTAATAGTGGATGGAAGGGAGAGACGAAACGACGAGAGGAGAGAAAACTGGATAAAAGAAGTGGAGGATCTCGAGGAGAGCGGGGAGAGAGGAGAACCAAAGAAGAATAGGAGCGAAGAGAAAGGGAAAAATGAAGTGAAACACAGCGGAGAGACAGAGAGAAACTGGAGGAAATTTAGACTAAAGAGACTAGGAAGGAAAAGAGCGAGGAGTGAAAGGTTAAGAAAGGTGTTAAAAAGAAAGAGAAGGGAGTACGTAAAGCAAGTTGTAACAAGGACTTAACCTTGTAAAAAAAACTTGCAATCCCTAGGCAAGTCAATGAAACATACAATACAATAAAAATAAAATAAATAAAATGAGCCTAAAAGTGGTAAACATACTTATTGTGTACTAAACGAAAAAAGAATTTATCGATCGTATGAGCGGTAGGACTGTAACCAAACAATTTTGGTTACTGCCACTGTTCATGCGATCGATGAATATATTTTTTTTTCTTTTTGCTCAAGTTTAATCAAACCAATTCCCCCGCTAAGACACAACGTAGATGGGCTATTTCCTCATCGAAGAACTCTAAAATCAACATTGGTTTGGTTGAAAGTTACAATCGAAGAAAAATAATTAATTGCGATCGAAGAATCGTAGGTGTTGGGTAAATTCCGGTCGAGTTAGGTAAATTTCGTTTACTCACTAAAGCTTACGTAAACCAGCCCTATCGGCACAATCGAATGCAAGCTAGCTCTGTCTATTAACGGGAAAATTTTGATTCAATATTGGAGTGACCAAAACAAGTTTCTCGATGGATTTTTTTTCTGCCGGTATATAAGACGAATACCTTCATAATTTGAATTTTTATTTTTTATTATTCGGCGAGTGCCACCAACATTCTCACTGAAATGGAGCATAAACGAGTCATTGATAAACCGATTGAATAAGGACTCCATACTGGTTTCGCTATCAGGTCCTTGGACATTGAATAATTGGTAAATTCTGCAATCGTACTTCCGGTCGAGTTAGGTAAATTTCGTTTACTCACTAAAGCTTACGTAACCAGCCCTATCGGCACAATCGAGTGTAAGCTAGCTCCGTCTATTAACGGGAAAATTTCGATTCAATATTGGAGTGACCAAAACAAGTTTCTCGATGGATTTTTTTTTCTGCTGGGATATAAGACGAATACCTTCATAATTTGATTTTTTATTTTTTGTTATTCGGCGAGTGCCACCAACATTCTCACTGAAATGGAGCATAAACGAGTCATTGATACACCGATTGAATAAGGACTCCATGCTGGTTTCGTTATTATTTTCTTGACATTAAATGATTTATCCATTCTGCAATGCAAAGGTACTTGCGGTGGAATTAGATAGATTTCCTCTGCTCACTAAAGCTTAGTTAAACCAGCCCTATCAGCATACTCGAATGAAAGCTAGCTCCGTCTATTATAGGGAAAATTGCAACTCGATATTGGAGTGACTAAAACAAGTTTCTCGACGGATTTTTTTTTCTGCTGGTATATAAGTCGAATTACCTTCATAATTGATAATATTATTTTTTTTATTCACGGAGTACCACCAACATCCGTGCTTAAATGGAGCGTAGACAAATCACTGATACACCGAATGAACCACCACTCCATGCTGGTTTCGTTATTACTTTCTTGACATTAAATGATTTGTCCATTCTGCAATGTCATTTAATTTCAAGAAAGTAATAACGAACCCAGCATGGAGTCCTTATTCAATCGGTGTATCAATAACTCGTTTATGCTCCATTTCAGTGAGAATGTTGGTGGCACTCGCCGAATAATAAAAAATTAAAATTAAGGTATTCGTCTTATATCCCGGCAGAAAAAAAATCCATCGAGAAACTTGTTTTGGTCACTCTAATATTGAATCGAAATTTTTCCGTTAATAGACGGAGCTAGCTTACATTCGATTGTGCCGATAGGGCTGGTTTACGTAAGCTTTAGTGAGTAAACGAAATTTACGTAACTCGACTGCAATTTACCTAAAACCTACGATTCTTCGATCGCAATTTATTGTTTTTCTTCGAATGTAACTTTCAACCAAACCAATGTTGAAATTAGAGTTATCCGATGAGGAAATAGCCAATCTACGTTGTGTCTTAGCGGGGGCATTGGTTTGATTAAACTTGAGCAAAAAGAAAAAAAAAATATTCATCGATCGCATGAACAGTGGCAGTAACCAAAATTGTTTGGTTACAGTCCTACCGCTCATACGATCGATAAATTCTTTTTTCGTTTAGTACACAATAAGTATGTTTACCACTTTTAGGCTCATTTTATTTATTTTATTTTTATTGTATTGTATGTTTCATTGACTTCCCTAGGGACGGCAAGTTTTTTTTACAAGGTTAAGTCCTTGTTACAACTTGCTTTACGTACTCCCTTCTCTTTCTTTTTAACACATTTACCTTTCACTCCTCGCTCTTTTCCTTGTTAGTCTCTTTAGTCTAAATTTCCTCCAGTTTCTCTCCGTCTCTCCGCTGTGTTTCACTTCACTTTTCCCTTTCTCTTCGCTCCTATTCTTCTTTGGTTCTCCTCTCTCCCCGCTCTCCTCGAGATCCACCACTTCTTTTATCCAGCTTTCTCGCCTCTCGTCGTTTCGTCTTTCCCTTCCATCCACTATTAACTTCCTATTCTTCACTTTATTTTATTTATTTTAAAGTTAAATGTTACAACATCACTTTATCCATTTGGAAATTTACTGTTCACTGTCATAGGTTATGTCAACCGAGATGACATTTCGTCGCGGGACTATTTTCACGCGCGTAGGAACACCGCGCGTTACCCCTCCAAAATCGACAGATGAATGCAAACCCGACGCTCTGACACGCACACATTCAAACTGCGCAACACCGATAGGGAAACTTTGAGCCTTAATAACTCGGCCAATTTTTATCGTAGAAAAATTAAAAAAAAAGAAAATTACTCGGGCTGACGCGCTCTACCAGTATGTTCAATACTCTATACTAGTTACGGGACACCCTGTATATAGATAAAGACCTACCGTCAGTCGTGGTTCTATGAAGTCGAAGATGACGCCACAGAGTAGTCGTCGAACTCGTCGTCTTCAAAACTTTTTTGCAAACATTGCACTGCGCGGACGTATTATCGGGCTTCGTAAAAGCTAGCCACACGGTACTTCGGCTGGCTTTCTCGGTTTCTGTAACCGCAACGTTACTTCTTCCAAAAGTTTCGGTATTCTCTGAACTACTAGGGAGAACAGATCCCTCACAGGAATCCATCTCCATTTTTATTCACTGTTAATAAACACTAAACAAAGTAGCAGCAGCGCCGTAAATGAATTCAAATATTACTGGTACTACTAAGTCAAACGGTGGTACAAACTTTAGTTTAAAAATATCCGAAACCAATCATAAAATGATAATCAAAGTTAGAAAATGTCGATATGCAATGATAATCCTTACATTATCATTCGCAATGCACTTTTATAATTTACGATGTTATTTTTTTTTTATTCAACGCCATTTGAATAAAAATTTGAAGCCGATAGGAATATGTATTTGACTTTGGTAGTAGCGTAGTCTCATGAGCGCCACCGCGGCAACATCGACAACTAAATCGTTAAAAGATCGATCTTCTTTTGAAATTCAAATATTTTGGCGGGAATAAGTCAGGTAAAATGTGTAAATACAAAAAAATTACCATATCTATGAAACATTCCATGCAATATGTGTTAAATTTTTATCCGTATACATAGTAGAAAATGAAAGCGTTGAATCTCTATTAAGCTAAGAAAATTATTTAAAGTATATAAATTAAGGGTGTTGACTATCAATCGAGGTAGGAGAATGTTTTAAATTGAAGAAAATTAAGGGGTTTGTCTGTTAATTGAACCATCGACTATGGATCGTCTCGACTATCGATCGTCTCGACTATCGATCGTCTCGACTATCGATCGTCTCGACTATCGATCGTCTCGACTATCGATCGTCTCGACTATCGATCGTCTCGACTATCGATCGTCTCGACTATCGATCGTCTCGACTATCGATCGTCTCGACTATCGATCGTCTCGACTATCGATCGTCTCGACTATCGATCGTCTCGACTATCGATCGTCTCGACTATCGATCGTCTCGACTATCGATCGTCTCGACTATCGATCGTCTCGACTATCGATCGTCTCGACTATCGATCGTCTCGACTATCGATCGTCTCGACTATCGATCGTCTCGACTATCGATCGTCTCGACTATCGATCGTCTCGACTATCGATCGTCTCGACTATCGATCGTCTCGACTATCGATCGTCTCGACTATCGATCGTCTCGACTATCGATCGTCTCGACTATCGATCGTCTCGACTATCGATCGTCTCGACTATCGATCGTCTCGACTATCGATCGTCTCGACTATCGATCGTCTCGACTATCGATCGTCTCGACTATCGATCGTCTCGACTATCGATCGTCTCGACTATCGATCGTCTCGACTATCGATCGTCTCGACTATCGATCGTCTCGACTATCGATCGTCTCGACTATCGATCGTCTCGACTATCGATCGTCTCGACTATCGATCGTCTCGACTATCGATCGTCTCGACTATCGATCGTCCGTCCGTCCGTCCGTGCGGCCGCCCGCCCGCCTATCTGTCCGTCCGTCCGTCCGTCTGTGCGTCCGCCCGCCCGTGCGCCTACCTGTCCGACCGTTCGAGCGTTCGGACAGTTCGGACACTTCGGACAGTTCGGACAGTTCGGACAGTTCGGACAGTTCGAACAGTTCGGACAGTTCGAACAGTTCGGACAGTTCGAACAGTTCGGACAGTTCGAACAGCTCGGACAGTTCGAGCGTTCGGACAGTTCGGACAGTTCGGACAGTTCGGACAGTTCGGACAGTTCGGACAGTTCGGACAGTTCGGACAGTTCGGACAGTTCGGACAGTTCGGACAGTTCGGACAGTTCGGACAGTTCGGACAGTTCGGACAGTTCGAAGCATTTAAAGTATTCGAACTTGGTTCGAACGAGTTCGAAGCATTTAAAGTATTCGACCTTGGTTCGAACGAGTTCGAACAGTTTTATTTCGAGTCCGACAGAGAACTGTTCGAACTTTCTGGGACGCGTGCACATCCCTAGAATCAACCATATGGGAGGTGCTGCAAATACTGTTTTTGTGTAATAATAATTCCAAAATGTTATTGACAAATTAACGATAAAAATAATTGTTCAACAAATTACCCGGCAACTTACCCATTTATTTCCATAAAAATGATTAGTTTATTTTTCTGAATACATATTCATTTTTTCAGAATCTTTTGTAATCTTTGCAAAATGCATTGTAATTTTATTACCTATTTCGCTCTTCTCCGGTGGGACTCGACGATTTCGAAATAGGCAGCACGACAAGTTCGTGCACAGGACTATCGGATCTGTGTTATCGGTGGTGTTAGGGCTTTTTATTTAGGGTTTAGGAGGAAACTTCAGAATTCTCCCACAACACTGTCCGGAGACCGGGTGATTTTCATCACGAGTTTCCGGAGTAGGATGTGATTGAGGATTGTGGTTGAAATAAATTGGCGTGGATTTGATTCTAATTTCTATTGTCGGATGCCTGGTTCTATTGTCTACCTATTTTGATTTTATCGATTAATCTGTACACCCGCCACTGTACCCGAGACACTAACGCGTGTTCGGCAGTCGCCCGGGTGACTTTCCGCCTTCTACGAGTATTCCGTCGACTCGTCTCGACCAAACAGAATTATTCTGATAAAATTTCCCTATTGAGACACTATTCGTTCCCCTCGCACGATGTCTGGGGAACAGGGCTGTCCTGTCCCAAGGATGCTAATGTGTTTTTCGGCAAAATTACAAATTCCCGTTAGCGGCTGAAGTGCTCGGGAACGAGACCTATAATATTGCCGGAACACTATTCCCTGGCCGATATTCCCACCTGCAGCTGAAGTGCACGGGGATAGATAACGTCGGTCAGCGGCGTACGCGTTCAATAATTTTGATTTTTCAAAGAATTTAATTTATTCCCGATTTGTTTTACGTATTCTTATATTCGACTGAATAGATGTTTATCACTTTCGACAGTGAGATTCTGTCTACTCGTGGAGCTGGGCTTGCTCAAGAAAACGCAAATTACGGCGTGAACAGCTAACGGCACGAGTTGGGCTATCCCGTAGTAATGCTAGTGCTACGACGATAATTCGCGAAGAAAGAACCGCTTCTAATTGATAATAATTTTCGAGTATCGAGTAACGCGAGTTGGACTATCCCGTGATATTATCGAATTTCGGTAGCTAATTTCAGGGAGAAGTGGTCTCTTTCTCAAGGAGCTTCCGCATATGCCAGAGATGTCCAGGGTATGCTTCCACAAGGAGTGTAGGTAGGTTGTTGGATGGCTAAATAATGGTCTCGATCGTTCGTCGCACGCGCTTATATACGGTCGCGCGGTCCCGTTATCGACGTCACGCGTCGTACGATGAGTGACGTCGCTGCAACGGCGTTTGAGCCTTAACTCAAATTCGAAATTTTGGCTGCAACGTCTAATTGTCCTTATCTCGCCCGGTAATACGCGCGTGGTATTCCGGGTGGGCGGAGCTCGCTGCTCGGGAGGCGCAGAGTCTCGCGCTCCCTACGTCACGGTCGCGATCGCTTGACGTGCTCGTTCAGGTACGGTGACAAGGGGGGGGGGGGGGGTCTCGTATCGTTACAGCATACATATTCCGAAAAATAAACGAATTATTTTTTTGAAGGAAAATAGTTAAGTGGCCGGGTAATTTGTTGAATAATGATTTGTATCTTCAATTTGTTAGTAACAAATTGGAATTATTATTTCACAAAATCAATCTTTGCAGCACTTCCCATATACATGATTTTTTCAGATTTTTATCCCATCGAGAAGTGTTCGAGAAGCAGATCGATATTGCAGTGTGAGAGTTGTTTCGCTGTACGGGCAGCCCTTCTTTACCGCACAATTCTTTCCACCACAGCACCGATCCAACACATTCGTTTCTCCACAAATTCTATAGCATACACGTCTTTTACTTCACATTTTTAACGTGCACACGCGTTTTCCACGACATTTCGATACTACACATTTCGATTATACACATTGCTTGCCGCTCAAACCACTTGAACGCACTAATTTTACCGCGCGAACAGATACACCACATCTCGAACCGACACATTTATTTCTCCACAAATCCAGTCGTTCACGCTGGCTTTCCTTCACATTTTTAACGTGCACACGCGTTTTCCACGACATTTCGATACTACACATTTCGATTATACACACTGCTTGCCGCTCAAACCATTTGAACGCACTAATTTTACCGCGCAACTCGATACGCGACAGTCTCGAGCCAACACATTTACTTCTCCACAAACCTGATCGTACACACTGCAATTCCTCCACATTTTTAGTGTTCACATGGGTTATCCAAGACATTTCGATTGTCCACATTTCCATTCTACACATGGGTTGGCACACAAACCGTTTGAACGCACGACTTTTACCGCGCTTTTTATTTCAACGCAAATCATTTGCACACATTCTTCTCTACACCTACCCGTTACTACACACACTCTATACAACACTATTCTATAACGCACAACGACGTTACAGCGCATTTCGATCCATCACGTTCGATCCACCACAAAGTTTTCCAACACATTTCGTTACTACACATTAACTCTGTCGGCATCGACTGATACGAATATCACGCGTAGGTAAGGTAGAGCTCGGAACGGTTCGGCATGGGGGCAGAGGTTCTCACGCGAGTCTATCAGTAAGGGCTACTCGGTTTTAATTTCGCTCTAGACGCATACTGATAGACTTGCGTGAGATAGTCGTATGGGATTGCTTGTTTACCTCTCGAGCTCATGTTTCGTAGTTGCTTGATCAACTGATTGTCGATGGTCTTAACTCTTCGATCGCCCGTTTTCCACGTCCGATGGCGCTAAAATTTGGAACGTACTGGGAACATGGCTTACTGTACAAAGGAAGATATGGAGTCGGTTCTGTCTGAATACTTCGGATTGTTCATTAAACAGGAGGATGCATCGAACGAAGCAATTAAGACCCTGGCATGTGAGCAGCAAAACCTCCGAACGTCCGTCGAAGCGACGTGTGTAACCTTGACATCACACGCGGACGCTACCGATATAAGAGTTGATGACCTTGTTCAACGTACTGATGCCGTGGAAACGTCGATCCCGAATCTTAGAACGCAGTTGGTTGAGCATCATGAAATTTCATCATCCCACGAGAATATACTCAACGAGCTTGAAGACCAGAAGAAAAGAGATGCCAATGTCATCATGTTCGACGTTTCAGAAGCATTGGATGATGGTCGTCAGCATGTTTCTTCGATTCTGGAGCCACTTGCTATCCCGTCTGCCCCCGTATACTGTGCCAGGATTGGAGCCTCTGCTCGCCGCTATAAATCTCGTCATCTCGCGGGGTAGTCGGTGTACGTCCTCGTCCTCTAGTCATCACTTTCAATTCGAGATCCAATGCTCTTTTGGTACTCAAAAATCGGCAAAAACTCAAATTGGGGGATCAGCACATTCAAGCGAAAAGTGACCAAACTGTGAGGCAGCGCCAACAGCCGTAGCGGCTAGAGCCGACTTGGCGGACTAGCAGCAGAGGGGTGAAACTCACTGGACCATTAAATTTCAACGTGGAGTTCCGCGAGTGGTGGAAATTGGCGTAAACGCGGTATAAATAATGATTCACCAAAGTCTTATTTGTATTTAATCTGTCTAATTCGAATATTGTCGTTGAGTTAACTATGTCACTTATTGTTCTAACAATTTTATAACGAGACGAATTGTAGATATCTTGGCATTTCATAAGGCTTATTTTAATGTTATTATTTCACTTTGTCCAGCGTATATATTGTCTTATTTCTGTGGCGTACTCTCTCAATCTGCTATTGTCTACTTCGCCGATACGTTTACGTATCGCGCTTATAATAGGGCCCGGCCCGTTTTTACACACTTAAATAGATAAAATAAATAAAAGAGTGAATGACTAAACAGGAAAATTTGTGTGCATTTCTTATGAAAAGTAGTATGTGATACTCGTACGTAAAAGCGGATTCCTGGCAGCGGCAGGAAGTTAGGTAACGCTCGCCTTCAGCTTGCGCGGTCGACTGCACAACCTTCATCGCAAGTTCGCTTTTTCGCAGTAGGAACACAAATTATCATACATGTTTGATTGCTAATATCTTGAAAACGGAGAAAAAACTCTTTCAATTCCGCGAATAACCATATAAATAATAAAACGTGTTAATAAAAAGTTGTGGTTGTAGCATATTTTCGGCATACAAAGTTATAAAAAATGTTCGCCAGGTATATTAGCTGTCGAGTTGAGCGGAGTACATTGCATACAACTAGCATGAAAATCGATTACGGCAGGCTGTTATAAATATATTTTCCCTTTAACTATTTATAATCTTGACGAAAAACCAGTTACCGCTTACAGTTGATGTAAACAATTTACTGCTAAGAACCATCTTCAAGGATCATACGTACCGCCTGTAACATTTAGATAACGGACTAACTCTCCAACCATCAAGTCAAAGTGAAACGTGTAACTCTCGTCTTTTGACAGATGGACAGAAAGTTAATGATAAACTTTTTTCAAAAAACATGAATTTTCCATTGACGTGAATATAGCAAAGTTTCCAGATCGAAGCGAGGGTAGCTAGAATTCGTTAAATATGTGTTATCAACCGAAGTAGTAGATCTATCGACTGGCATTGTGAGAGCAGACAATAGAGACAGGGTTCCATTCAGGGACGGGCAGCGTTTTGTCCCTCCATATTTGGAAAACAAAGCCAAACAATAGTATTTTATGAATCGATATCTGTTCGTGAGATGAAATCTACTCTTCGTGTACATTCTGGGTACTCCACCATAACTTTACGGGAGCGTCGATACTATACCAAGTTTTGGCAAGAGACGCGCAATCTGCTGTCTGTTCTCTCTCCCTATCGTCATTAGAATCCACTTAACTCTGTTGCCTGCATCAAAGGGCATGTTTCCAGCATATAAATGTTGTTGGGATGTAAATGTGTACACGCTATTATTATGCATTAGATGGAAGAGAATATATAAAAACGTATTTAAAAAAAATTCCTTTACAAAGACATTAATAAAGATAATGAACAATTGAATATTTTTATTAATTTGTCGATTTAACGTCGAACTACGAAATGTTCCTGCTTAATACCTTAATAACATCCCGGATGGAACAGTACTGCGGGCACTACAGAAAAAAAGGTGAGAATAACTACTGACTGCAGAATCGTTGTTTTATCGGTCTTATTAGGACTACTTTTATCAATAGTGACTGCAGGAGATTAAATACAAGAGACGCGGCAGTGTCTCGATGCTAAGTACTGTAAAAAAACTATTTTTCAAAAGATGCTACCCTGTACTTATACTCCAATATGTTTAAAGTGAAATTTTTATTCTTGATGTTCTCGAAAACAAAGCAACGGATCGAAGTTTCGACAAAACTTTTTAAGTCTAATTCGGATATAAGCTATCCAATGTCCCTAGTTATAATTAAATCCGGTCGGCAAATACTGAGATATGGGAATCGTATCTCCGGAAAAGTACGAAGTATTACAAAAATGTCCGGTAGATTAGGGTGGTCCGAAAAATGAACATTTTTGATTTTCGGGGGGCCACCCCGTATTATCGTGAGGTATAAAATAAAAATGCGATTTGCGAAGGGTTCCTGAAATGAATGCATTTTTAGAGTTCGCTACCGGGGGTTAAAAAAACAAAGTTTTCGACAATTATAGCTAAGAGTTACAAAATCTTGCAAAAGGTGAAAATCCACCGCGGTAAAATAACCGAATATTTCATTTGAAAATATATATTTGTCAGATAATTCCTGAAATGGGTAAAAATGTATAAAATATCTGTATCGACGGATGAAGGTAAATAAAATGTTTCGTTCATTCGTCGATAGAGATATTTTATACTTTTTGACCACTGCAGGAATTTGTCGACTCTCTTTATCAGAAACCACAAATCCTCGATTTTTTTATTTAACTTTTGTTACAACAAACATATCTCTGCTTATAAGATAAACGAAGTTGGCGATGATGGGGGACGATTTATTCTCTCAATACTATTCGAACTTAACGGCGCCTTACACCGTCAACTCGAAACGCGTTGTCAGAATAGGCAACTGCCAAATACCCGACCAACATCATACATTACATTTATCAAAATAATTTCTTTAAAGAAAGGTGCATAGTAATTTGCTGATGGCTTCCCCATTTATTACAATTTTGGGCATAGCTTTCTCTATGAAAGAGTTCGTTGATAGATTTTTGGCTCCTTCGTAGAGGAAGCTATGCCAAAAATTGTAATAAATGAGGAAACTAAGTGCAAATTACTTTGCACCTTTTTCAAAATTTATTTGACTTATTCTTGTCCGATTTTTAAATTGACTTGATTTATTTTGTACCTTTTTAGAAAATGAATTTTGCTTATTATTTTGACTACTCTACCGGCAAGATCTCCGATGTGTGGCTTACGAAAAAGCGGAGAATATTTTCACAACTCACGATATTTTAGAATGATTTTTGCTTCTATTGTGAACTAAATAAAAATAAATAAAAATAAAAAAGAATTTAAAAAATTCAAAACCTTATAAAATTTTAACACGTCGATTCTTGTCAAATTCAATAGGGATCATGAGTCCACAATACTTTATTTATGTTGCATTCTTCAGACAAATATCTAAAAAAAAAAACAAGACGTTGACGTTGAAAAAATTTGAAAATTGAAATTTTCATATCGCTTCCTCATAAAAGTGGAAAATTGAAATTATTATATCGGTTTCTCATAATGTTCCTTTATTCGCGAAACCTCTTCTACGAGGAAGCATTGTATGTATGTTTGACTTCCTCATGGAGGAAATAAAGGAACATTATGAGAAAGCGATATTAAAATTTCAATTTTCTACTTTTTCCAACGCCAACGTCTTGTTACACTTTTATGCAAAACGGCTGCCCGATCCAGGTTCAACGCGTAAAAAAATACTCCATCGTCACGCTTCACTTGATCGGATCTGCGGTTGGCGCAAAAAATACATGGAATTGTTCACTTTTTATTTTACTCAATAAATCCAAGTGAGACCTCTTTATCTAGCTTTTTCAACCCCGTCATATATATCATCTTATGTATGTGTTGCTGTAGATCACGATAGGCACCTGGGTTTTTCTGCGATGCCATCGGAAAGCAAAGAAATCGCTGTTTAAAAATACCCAAAATCAAATCGGTTCGACCGATTTTCGGGAAATTTTAATGGGATCATCGGGTGATTATATTCCATGGGTGTACGCGTTTTTAGTTCGATAGCTAAAAAATTTTGAGCGCTAGAGTGCGTACACATTTTCGAAGAAATGAAAAATTACGTACAAAAAAACAACTTGTTGTACGCGAGGTCAACAAATATAATTTAAAAGGTAATTTGGGATCGTTGCCAAATTAAGAGTAAAACTCAAGTTTGTTTATACAAACTAAATAACAAGTTTATTCAAAGAAAGATAATTAATTTGTTCGTTTCCAATATTTCTTAATACATTCGTCGATTTCTTTGAACATGAGCCTAACTCTGAGACCAACCTCTCTGTTCTTTAGTCGAGTTCAGACTGTCAATTTCCCGATCGCGATCCGCGAGGTGCAAATTGATACGTCTGCAATTTTGTTTTATTTCCTCTATTTCGACATCGAGAATCGACTATCGTCCTATTCTCGCTTAGCACGATTTGCCAATGCCGGGTGCATTAACCGGGCATTATCCGATGCTTACTCAGCAAATTCCTACGCGTGTCGGCTTCACGACTCGGTGGATTTGCCAGTAAGTATTTCCCAATTTCCTACATGAATTTATTAATTTAAAATAATTCGGGGTACAACAAACTGAAGATTTTCGAATTAAATTTTGACGCACGCACGCACGCACACACACATATCCGGACATCTTTTCTAAATGTTATTTTTCGATGTTTTGGAACATTCTGAGCACGTTTTCATTAAGATCTGGACATTTATTTTCACCATAACACAGTTTCCTCTATGAGAAAGCAAAAAATGATAAAAGCTAGAGCGCAAAAAAGATATTTTTCGAAAAAATTGGAAATGTCACAAAAGTCAAACCTATCGACTCATTCTTACCAAATTCAATAGCCAACATTTTTTGATGTTAGCCTTCTTTTGTAGAAAATTTCAGTCCGATAGCTCAAAATATACGAAAGCTAGAGGGCGAACACTCTTATATTTAGAAAATTTTAAAATCTGATAAAATCTTAACGAAAGTTTCAATTATTTCGTAAATTGTAACTAACAGGGGCATCAAACTGCTCTACATGCGTGCCAAATTTCAACTCGATTGGCGAAGCCGTTCTTACTTCTTCAGTTATAGATCGTTGAATTTTACAGGCCTGACACACGCAATATCTACGCAGGCTGCAAAAACATTAATATTATCCAGAGCTGGTGTGCAGCTCGGAAATAAATTTTCTGACTTCTCTGAAGGGCCTACAATAGTCCTGTCATTATTTGCAGTGTTACGTTGGGTGCAAAGACTTAAAATCTTCGTGGGCAAGTGCGCAATATTAATTTTTTTTTGTTTCTATAGAGACATAGAGCAGTCAAGATTCTATTCACAGTATCTAGAGAAGTTGTACAGTTTAAAAAAGAATTTAACCGTAGTAACAACAAAATATTTTTATCGATAAAATTGTGTGAGGAAATGCGTATTTAAATTTAAATTTCGAGCCTCGAAAGTCGAACGACGGCCCTCTCGAACAGGGCAAACACTCGAATATCGAATCAATGTAGATCGATAACAGAAATATAAAAGCAGAGTGTAAACGCTGAAACGGCCTCTTTCGTTCCGGGGACGCGGTGACTGAAGGACGCTTCGAAGAAAATATTGTACAACGGTGTGCGGGATTTAGCGAGCTGTGCTCGTGTTTGACATCCTGATCGCGCGTGGCCAGCTGATATATAACGAGAACAAAATCATCTCTGTACCGTGAGCCCCGGAACATAAGGAAAGAGCCAACGAGGAAGCCATCTCCTAATTAAAAAGATGAGTACCGATTTTGTTGTATACGAAGGATATTGACGACCGTAATGGTTTAAACCAAGATTTTGTGTATAGTGTGTGGGAGTGGGTCTTGATTTTGGATGATATGAATTTCTATTGAGTGAGAAGGAATGAATCAAAAATTATTGTGAACGCAATAAATTTATATTGGTACCGTTACGTTTGTTTTATTATATGCTTCTGTGGATGATTGTTTATTAAATTGTTTCTGACCACGATTATTAAAGTGATAAAATTTGTAAGCGGTATAATACGGTGAAACAAACGGGAAAGATTTATATCGTGTTTTCTTTTATGTATGTGTATGTTGTCTGAAATATTTTTCCGGGTCTGCCTGATTTTGGATTTTTTTTCTGTTGATAAAAGGACAATTTCAGTCATAGTCATTTTTATGGATTTAATAGATTTCTCAATCTAACAATTTTTATTAAATAAACAAGTTACAAAGTTGTAACTTCTTTATTTATTTATTTATTTATTTAATTATTACTTATTTATTTATATATTTATATATTTATATATTTATATATTTGTTTCTAGTAATAGAGTAAATGTACTTATCAATAATAACGACGCCAATTGAGGTATGGTTAAGTCGGAATATATTTTTTAATTGACTTCTGTACTATGTCAATTGTTACAATCAGTTGCGTTGCGGTTATGTAACTGTTATTGTTTTTGTCATGTTAAAATTCAATATCGCAATCTTAATTTTACGTATCAGTAACATAACCGTTCCGTTTTAGCCATATAACACGGTTATATAACACGTAATGTTGTTGAGCCGAAAATGGCAACCTACCCGTCACTTGCGTGTAACACTCTAATAATATTATTTGTTATATTCGATTTCGTTGCCGTTACATTGCAGATATATTACCGTGCTCACTGGGTGTCATTTAAGGTGAAGTAAAAGTCATGTGACGGAGACAGGAGTGTGAGAGTGGCATTGGTCTTACGGTGGAGGGAGAGAAATCGACAGACGTGGTTCACTTCATCTTAACGAAATGAAATCTTCATCATCCTGGTGTTTCGAGAGTTGACTTCGAGTGAGAGAGTACGAAGTGGATACACTGAGAAAAAAATGCTTAGATTAAGTAAATGCGCGGTGACATACGTTCAAAGGTGTATTTTGTTGGTACGACAAATATGTTTGTTTCAATCGACAAATTTTGAATAAATTTAAGCAAATAATCGTTTAACAAAACAATGCTTTATTTGTACCAAATAAATCACAGCTTTGAACATGTCTCACCGCGACTTTTGGTTAATCTAACCAATTTTTTTCTGATAAAATTCTGATAAAATTCTGATAAAATTCTGATAAAATTCTGATAAAATTCTGATAAAATTCTGATAAAATTCTGATAAAATTCTGATAAAATTCTGATAAAATTCTGATAAAATTCTGATAAAATTCTGATAAAATTCTGATAAAATTCTGATAAAATTCTGATAAAATTCTGATAAAATTCTGATAAAATTCTGATAAAATTCTGATAAAATTCTGATAAAATTCTGATAAAATTCTGATAAAATTCTGATAAAATTCTGATAAAATTCTGATAAAATTCTGATAAAATTCTGATAAAATTCTGATAAAATTCTGATAAAATTCTGATAAAATTCTGATAAAATTCTGATAAAATTCTGATAAAATTCTGATAAAATTCTGATAAAATTCTGATAAAATTCTGATAAAATTCTGATAAAATTCTGATAAAATTCTGATAAAATTCTGATAAAATTCTGATAAAATTCTGATAAAATTCTGATAAAATTCTGATAAAATTCTGATAAAATTCTGATAAAATTCTGATAAAATTCTGATAAAATTCTGCTAAAATTCTGCTAAAATTCTGCTAAAATTCTGCTAAAATTCTGCTAAAATTCTGATAAAATTCTGATAAAATTCTGATAAAATTCTGATAAAATTCTGATAAAATTCTGATAAAATTCAAAGTTTGGGGCGCCAGTAGTTCTCATTTCCCGTACCTATTCGAACCGTAAAACTTTCTCACGTGGAAATTCAATCTCAGTGTGGAGGTTAGTTTTAATCCAAACTTTGATGAAATTTTATAAACAAATTTTGAAGTCAACTTTATAGACAAATTTTGAAGTCAATTTTATAGACAAGTTTTGAAGTCAATTTTATCCAAATTATGAAGTCAATTTTATCCAAATTATGAAGTCAATTTTATCCAAATTATGAAGTCAATTTTATCCAAATTATGAAGTCAATTTTATCCAAATTATGAAGTCAATTTTATCCAAATTATGAAGTCAATTTTATCCAAATTATGAAGTCAATTTTATCCAAATTATGAAGTCAATTTTATCCAAATTATGAAGTCAATTTTATCCAAATTATGAAGTCAATTTTATCCAAATTATGAAGTCAATTTTATCCAAATTATGAAGTCAATTTTATCCAAATTATGAAGTCAATTTTATCCAAATTATGAAGTCAATTTTATCCAAATTATGAAGTCAATTTTATCCAAATTATGAAGTCAATTTTATCCAAATTATGAAGTCAATTTTATCCAAATTATGAAGTCAATTTTATCCAAATTATGAAGTCAATTTTATCCAAATTATGAAGTCAATTTTATCCAAATTATGAAGTCAATTTTATCCAAATTATGAAGTCAATTTTATCCAAATTATGAAGTCAATTTTATCCAAATTATGAAGTCAATTTTATCCAAATTATGAAGTCAATTTTATCCAAATTATGAAGTCAATTTTATCCAAATTATGAAGTCAATTTTATCCAAATTATGAAGTCAATTTTATCCAAATTATGAAGTCAATTTTATCCAAATTATGAAGTCAATTTTATCCAAATTATGAAGTCAATTTTATCCAAATTATGAAGTCAATTTTATCCAAATTATGAAGTCAATTTTATCCAAATTATGAAGTCAATTTTATCCAAATTATGAAGTCAATTTTATCCAAATTATGAAGTCAATTTTATCCAAATTATGAAGTCAATTTTATCCAAATTATGAAGTCAATTTTATCCAAATTATGAAGTCAATTTTATCCAAATTATGAAGTCAATTTTATCCAAATTATGAAGTCAATTTTATCCAAATTATGAAGTCAATTTTATCCAAATTATGAAGTCAATTTTATCCAAATTATGAAGTCAATTTTATCCGAATTATGAAGTCAATTTTACCTAAATTATGAAGTCAATTTTATCCAAATTATGAAGTCAATTTTATCCAAATTATGAAGTCAATTTTATCCAAATTATGAAGTCAATTTTATCCAAATTATGAAGTCAATTTTATCCAGATTTTGAAAATTTTATCCAAATTTTGAAAATTTTATCCAAATTTTGAAAATTTTATCCAAATTTTGAAAATTTTATCCAAATTTTGAAAATTTTATCCAAATTTTGAAAATTTTATCCAAATTTTGAAAATTTTATCCAAATTTTGAAAATTTTATCCAAATTTTGAAAATTTCATCCAAATTTTGAAAATTTCATCCAAATTTTGAAAATTTTATCCAAATTTTGAAAATTTTATCCAAATTTTGAAAATTTTATCCAAATTTTGAAAATTTTATCCAAATTTTGAAAATTTTATCCAAATTTTGAAAATTTTATCCAAATTTTGAAAATTTTATCCAAATTTTGAAAATTTTATCCAAATTTTGAAAATTTTATCCAAATTTTGAAAATTTTATCCAAATTTTGAAAGTTTTATCCAAATTTTGAAAGTTTTATCCAAATTTTGAAAATTTTATCCAAATTTTGAAAATTTTATCCAAATTTTGAAAATTTTATCCAAATTTTGAAAATTTTATCCAAATTTTGAAAATTTTATCCAAATTTTGAAAATTTTATCCAAATTTTGAAAATTTTATCCAAATTTTGAAAATTTTATCCAAATTTTGAAAATTTTATCCAAATTTTGAAAATTTTATCCAAATTTTGAAAATTTTATCCAAATTTTGAAAATTTTATCCAAATTTTGAAAATTTTATCCAAATTTTGAAAATTTTATCCAAATTTTGAAAATTTTATCCAAATTTTGAAAATTTTATCCAAATTTTGACGACATTTTTTATGTATATTTTTTCTTCAGAAAATGAATTTTATTCCAAATTTGAATCGAATTTTATTTAAATTTTGGTATTTTCCAATATGTAACAAAGACCGACTTACCTCTATCACTTTATTGATATGCCTATCGTCTCGGCAAACTCTCACTGAGCCGTCTTTTTTTACGATTCTCAATGGATTGCAATACGGACTTATTGCTCGCTCTGTAACTCCATTTTCGACCATTTTATCGATCGCTTTTGAGGTTGCCTCGCGCATATGAAAAGGCACGGGATATGTACACCGGACGTTCAGTTTTGCTACTGTAAGTTTTACCTCATGTTCATGCCCTAACACACATCGTAGCTTGTCGGAAAATATCAGTCGGTAATTCTCTAAGATCTCTATAAACGCTCTTCTCTCGGGCCCACTAAGCAGGTTAGTTTGCACGCGACAGTTCGGAGATCGTCAAAGAACCTTTTTTGCTATGTACGTTTTTATGTTCGACTAGTGCCTGCTGGTTATTCGCACCCTCGAGTGTTTGAACCGATACTTGTACTATTTGGCTCAATTCGAATAATGCGTTTCCTACCTCGTTTTCAATATAAGGTCGCTCTCCGACCGTCTGGGAATCTTCAGATTTCCCCCCTGCAGATTGGTCATAAACACGACCGTGTTATGTCCTTCCTTAGAGCAAATTAAGGTCTCCAACGCGCCCCGATCAAGCCGTACTACGGAACCCGCGAGAAGAGTACCTCCAATTTCGATGGTGTGGTTTCTATAATTAAATATAACTTCATTTCTAGACATCCAGTAGATTCCCAAAATGACCGTCGATGTTAAATAGGGGATAATTAGGAACGAGTACCCCAGTCGCATATGTCCGATTTGCACTTCGAGGTAGATCTGACCAATCATTGGCCAAGCATCCTTCGTGACCTTCGGGCCA
Organism: Ichneumon xanthorius; assembly: GCA_917499995.1. Taxonomy (NCBI): domain Eukaryota; kingdom Metazoa; phylum Arthropoda; class Insecta; order Hymenoptera; family Ichneumonidae; genus Ichneumon; species Ichneumon xanthorius. The sequence goes on along the minus strand of CAKJTD010000027.1, from coordinate 29,101 downwards.
ATATAAGCTGCCTCCATCGGGTCGGCCTCATCATCCAAGGCTCGATAGATGATCAGGCCAAGCTCGCATGCCAATGGTGACACCGTGGGCTTCGACGCTGGCCCGATCGTCGGCCTCATCTGTTCACCCTACATGGGACTGGCGACTGCGAAACGTTACCGAGCCGGTGGATCACATTGAAATGCATAACTCCCGTTTTTTTGCCCTTGCGGGCAATCACTTTCATCTGTTCCAAAGAAAAGATCTTTATCGAAATAATCTTAAAAAAAAAAATTTAATTAAATTCTCTGAACCTAGTTGTGGTAAAGAGATTTATACAGGTTGTAAGATTTATTTTCATATTTAAAATTTCGACAAACGAGATTAGAAATATTGCAGTCCGATAGATAATCGATAATCAACGGCATGTGCTGTACGCGTAACCGGGTCGACCGTCGACGCACATGCGTCACTAGTCGCGATGGCCAGGTAGTGTGGCCCTCGCTCTCTTTCGTTCCGGGACGTCGTGAGAGAAGGATGCTTCTCGATCACCGAGAGACACATTGTTCTCCACGGGAATTAGCAGGGTGTTCCGCGTATTAGACGTTCCCCCATACCGCATCCACCGGAGTTTCATCCACAAGATCGATAATAACGGAAACTGTAAGACCCGAGACAGATGAAAGAGCCATCGCGGAAGTACAACCCATCAAATATAAATTGTGTATTTGATTCAAAAATGACGGGTAGAAGCGATAAAAAAAAACCTCTGAAAAATAAAAATATCTGCCTAAACAGATGTTTATCAAAACAGTCTCTTAACAAAAAAATTCTTACAAAACGACGTTCATCAAAGTAATTTAAAAAAATATGCGTATTGAAATCTCAAAAAAAAAAAAATCGAAAAAAATCAAATCAAAGTAGCCAAGTAGTAGGACATACAAAAAATTCTTCAAAAAATGTTTATCAAAACAATCTAAAAAAAAGCAAGATGCAAAAAAGCTTGACAAAAAAAAAACTTGGCGTGCCAGTTTTTTTGACAATTACAGTTACTGCAGTTATTGCAGTTACTTTCCCTCTCTCTTGATTACTTGCATGAACCATGTACGACAGCTATTGTACAAAAAAACTGCCACGCCAAGTTTTTTTTGTCGAGATTTTTTGCATCCTGTTTTTTTTTAGATTGTTTTGATAAACATATTTTTTGAAGAATTTTTTGTATGTCCTACTACTTGGCTACTTTGATTTGATTTTTTTCGATTTTTTTTTTTGAGATTTCGATACGCATATTTTTTTTTAATTACTTTGATGAACGTCGTTTTGTAAGAATTTTTTTGTTAAGAGACTGTTTTGATAAACATCTGTTTTGGCAGATTTTTTTATTTTTAAGAGGTTTTTTTTTATAAACATTTTCTGAACGAGAATAAAATTTTTAAGTACTTGGCGTACCTTTCTACTTTTTTTCAAAAAAGTATTTTTTGCTTTCATTTCACCTATTTTTGACATCCAGTCATGTAGTTTGATTGATTATTACCAACATACAGTAAATAAACAGAATCATGTTTCTGTAAAATATATTCGTGTAACATTTTATGGTGACGAAAGGCACCTTCGACACCTTGAGTAGCTGCTCTTGATGCTCTGGTTCTTTGAAGGCAACTGCGTTAGGACCAGGAGGTGGTTTTCATCATGCGTAGCTGAAAAAAAACTTATCTCTCTCGCATGATGGATAAAGACATCTTTTGGTGCTGACGCAGTGCCTCTGAAGTTCTAGAGCATCAATGACATCTGTATGTGGAGCTGGCGATGCCTTTCCCCACTATATCTAAAAATTATACATTTTTACTGCGAGCCTTTAATTATGCATCAGCAGGGGAAAATGTCTCAAATAGCATGCCAGCTCTGTCAGGAAAAGATTTATTCCTCGGTTTGGCTATATGTAAATAAGTTCATATTTTTCTGACAGACCATAGATTCCATTTAAAAAAAGCTGAACCATCTTCATGACAAATATATTTGTGTAACATTTTATTATATATTTCAAAAGCAAAAATAAAACGAAACTGGAAAGATAGGTTAGTCATAAAAAGATCGAGGAAAAATTAACTTTACACGTTCAACACAGAATTAAAAGAATATTAAAATAATTACTAATTATGAATAAAAAGAAAATACTAGGTATGTTTAAAAGACATTGTTATGCCGCAGAAACTCAGGTAGCTAATCTGAGGTCTGTGCGCGAGCCGTTAGCTCGGAAGGTTGGGGATGCTCAGTAATGTGCTCAGTAAAGGGTTGGAACCCAAGTGGAGTACGAATATAGATTTATTCAATTAACAATATTTATTTAACAATTTATATTGGTGAAACAGGATATTTAGGTATTTAATATGTTTAGTAAGACATTTATGTGATCGGCGTTTTACAAGGGTAGCATTGTTATATTTATTATATAACAATGCTTATCAGGAACCTTCGATTGAGGTTCCCTTCTTTTGCCCGCACAGGGTCCAATCTACGATCAACTCGACGTAGACTTATTTCTTGGTTAGAGCTCTCTCGGAGCTGCCTTATTTTATCCAACAATGCTCCATTAATTTATCTTTCGATGTTTTATTATTAATGTTTGATTATTCGATCGTTTTGATATTGCTCTTTATATGTTATCCATTGTTACTTTTGTTTATTGGTTAAAGCTCTATTTATGCTTACGTATGTCCTTTGAATTACCAACCGCTGATGCACTCTGTACGCTTGATACACCTTCTAGATTAACGACACTCCGGCGTTAATCTTTCACGGTTTAATTAGGGGTTTACAATTACCCGACCCACTTATCGTATTTGAGCTGCGCTCGAGGTGTATCCCTATAGTCAACCGTAAGAATCAGGAGTTCCGAAGAGACTGATGAGTGCCCGCTCTCGATCCCTTATATACGAGTAAGAGAGCAGGCACGTCAGCTTAATATTGTTTGAATGTTTATGGTTTACTTTATTTCTGTAAACCATTATCTTTCCAAATCCTCGCTTCTTCGAGAATGGGATTTGGAGCATGTTTTGATTTCGGCATATGTGACTCGGTAATTCTCGAGTCGATATCCTAATTACTGAGTCGCCCGTGATTGCTTAACGGCTGACTCAGGTTTTTGGTGGACCTCGTTTCAACGACGCGCGCTCGTCGCGTGCCGCTGCATACCTCGATATTGTGCAACCGGAGTTGCTCCACTTTTCGGACACCGCTGTCCGAACTGGAATGTATACCACAATACTATAATATACGACGGTATATTATTACGACTATTTTATAATATTATACTATTATACGAATATAGTATAATATTATGTTGTTGCCCGAAAACGTATAATAATGTTTATATATGTTAATATTTAATATTACTACATTATTATATTAATTAAATTAAGAATATATTAATGACGTATTAATATATTACCTAATTTATGTTGTATTACTAATAGGGTGCTACTACCCTACCCGGGGTACAACAACATTTTATTTTTGTTTACACGAATTACTCCTGTATGTACATAATAATAAACGTCAAGATGCTACCGCGTTTCATGTTACACGAATAATCACTGCTTTAATCGCTTAATTACACGAATCACTGCTTTTCACTTAATTACACGAATCACTGCTTTTCACTTAATTACACGAATCACTGTTGTAATCGCTTACAGAAAAACAATTTTTCAACAAAAAGTTTCCTGTCAGGCAATATCCGACTACTTCAGAGGCGCGATAGAATCCTGAACGCAGCACAGCAGTCAAAAGACGAGCCAGCTGATATGGCGAACGCATGCGCAGTAGACGCGAAGTGCATGCGCAATGGACGCGAGGACTCACATCACATCATATCACAGGACACTTTTATAATATTTTCGGACCTCGAGAGGTACCCGATGCCCATATCTCGGCATCTACCGCAAAGTTATAATCAGAACAGGGCGCGTTGGAAAGCTTGTGTCCTATATATATGAAAAAAGTGTTGTCCGAATTCCGATCTACTGCTTCGTTTCCGAGAAAATCGAGAAACAAGAATCCACTTCCGGCATTTTGGAGTATATGTACTTGGTAGCGTCTCGTCAACTCGCTTAAAAAAAATATTTTTTTACGTACTTGGCGTCGAGACGCTACCGCGTCTCTTGATAATCTATTGACTGTGAGTTGGCTTATGGACGGATGAGTGAGATAAAATTGGGGTGTTAGACTACTAAGAAAAAGAAATCAAGAATCGCTATATAGAGTGTAGAAGAATATAATATGGGATCGGAAGATCTAAATATCTGTATTCATGTTTTGTTTTTATAATTTTTCGCATTGTGAAGCTCTCTGAATTACAGACGACCGCCGAGAAATGCTGAACGAAAGTTAATAGAGATCTCTGCTGTCGAAATATTGTTGATTGTCTGTTATTATTATTATAAAAGATAATTACTCCCAGCATTATTTTAGGAGTCATCGCGATATTCGTGATCTCACAAGGTCTGCATATATCGCTTCCTGATAGAGAAAGCTTTGTTTTGATGAAAACAAAATTCACGATTATAATACAAACGTGTTCAAAATGTGTCAAAACATCGAAAAATCATGAAATACGTGTGCGTGCGTGCGTGTACGCGTGTGCGCGTGTAGTGTATGGGCGTGTGCGCGTGTCCGTGAGTGCGTGCATGTGTGCATATGTGCATGCGGGTGTTCAGGTGTTTTCTGTACGCGTTTTTTAATGCGTTCAAAAAATATCTGTGCGCGGTCTAGCTCTTACAGTTTTTAGTTGTACACAGATGGAGTATGATCACCCGATGATCCCCATTAAATTTGAGATAATCGATCGAACCTTTTAAGAATGCATCACACGCATATTCCTAGCTGAAAGTAATATTCACTGAGAATTCGAACACTTCCTAATGGAATAAAAAAAAATCAAGTGTATTAAACGTGTCAAGAACATTAATTTCGCATAATAATAATGTCAAAACGTTATTAACAATTGGTAAAAATAAATGGTCAACCACTAATCAGTAAACTTTTTTTTCTCTTTTTAAATGAATTCGTTGATTTTCTAGAAGACACTTCAACTTTTGCAGAATTTTCTTAAATTTGTGAATTTTCCGTTTTGAAATTTGTTTTCACCGGCATCGAAGTTTAGGGCTAGCAGGGCGACACGTTGCCGCCTCGCCGCTGTTTTGCATGAGGAGTACCGCTCGCGTCTGGACTCTATCCATGAGATTAGGCTAGGGCCCGTAGGCCGGCGGTCCAACTAGAGATGTGGGCGGAAAATGTGACCGGTAATTGTACCGTAAAAAATGGTACGTGGCCGCTAATAAAATTACCGCGTCGGTCACAATATTTTCATTGGCATCCCGCGCAGAAAAAATTAGTCCCGGAAGGACTCCCGCCAAAGGCCCGCGAGAGGCCTGCAGAAGTCCCGCATACAATTTGGATCGTAGTTCTTACGACAAATTAATCAGACGCTTTGTGGACAATTTTGCGATATTCCTTAATTTTTTGGGAATTGAGAATGACTCTTGAAATTGAAAAATTTAATATTATAAATTTTTTAAAACGCATAGTCTTTGTTAACCTCTTCGTTGATATTGATGTCTGGTATTGGCGATATTTTTTATTAGATTTTAAATTCGACACGTACGCAGGAGTTTTTGGAGTTACTGATTCTGAATTTGAAGTCGAAATTCAAAAATTTTAATTGGCTGATGCATAGGGCATGGAGCTCTCGAGAGTACTCTTTTTTTAGCTGTTGAAGACAATTAAGTAAATAAATTTTTTCGTTCGTTCCTCGATAGAGATATTTTATACCTTCTGACTATTCCAGGAATTTGTCAACTCGCTTTACCAGAAACGATAAACCTTAGGTATTTTAAAGTTAACTTTTGTTGTAACAAATGTATCTTGTGAAATGAAATATTCCGTTATTATTTCGCTACGGATTTTCAGCTTTTATAACATTTTGTAACTATTAGCTATAATTGTCCAAAACTTTGTTTTTTTAACCCTCGGTAGCGACCTCTAAAAATGCATTAATTTCGGGGACCCTTCGTACAACGCATTTTTCTTTTATACCTTACGATAAAACGGGGTGGCCGCCAGAAAATTTAAAAGATTTCAATTTAAGAGCACCCCTAATTCGGCCGTTATTCTACGCATCGCAGTTGATAAACCGCTTCGCATATATTTGAAAAATTAATAATTACACATAAAATTTGTAGAAACTAATGTAGAAAACTAATGTAGATTTTTTTTATTTATTTGTTATTATTTAACGTCGCATCAGCAGCTATGGTTATTAGCGACGGGACCTACTATTTTTCCTTTGGTGGGAACCGTACCCACTTTGGGGGTTATGCAATATGAGTGAACGTTAACTGTACTTTTGGATGTCAGTAACAGTCGGCCTTCTAGGTTTGCTTCACGGCGCCGGAGCTACGTCACGTCGATTACTGACCGTAAACATTGGACGTCTACTGAACATATATCGGCTATCGCACGATAGATGCCAGGAGCTACGTCGCGTCACAATATTTTTTTACCATCAAGACTACGGCACCGGGATTCGAACCCGAGACCTCCCTTTGTTCTCGAGGCTAGTACTCTAATCACGAGAACAAAGTGATGGGTTAATGTAGAAATTTGTAAATGGAAAATAGACACTTCTTAATATAAAATATAAATATTGATACTGGAAAATTGCATGCAGCAACCTACTTTTCTTAGTCTATATTATAATCTACGAGATTATAACAATCCGCAACATTATAATATACGAGAAAAACTTCAAGAATGCTTCAAGGATTAACCTACATAAATATTTATCGTGTTCTATGTTCGCAGAAAAATTATAAGGAAATTCGGAAATTATAAAATACGAGTACCCCATTTTTTCAAAAAATATTGTAGTTTCTTCCGCGATACATTTAAATTTGTAGTGCTTTGCAAGCGCCAACCAAATTTTTCCTGATGTCGGACAACACACAGTAAGGTACAAACCAAAATCATTGCGTCTGCAGGTTCTGACGTTGAAAAAAGTAGTATGGCCGAGATTCTCGGTGAAATTCTCGCCGATAATCTCGGTAAAAATCTTTCCGAGTATCTCAACGATAATCTGGATAAATTCCAGTATGGGAACCGGAGCCATATTGTTTAAAAAAAACCTAGAAAATATATCCCAGATTCTTTCCGAGATTCATTGAAGAGGCTATGGGAAATTCTGCAATAGATGCAAACTATCAGACGAATTTTGTAATTCTTTATTTATTGTAAGTTAGTGTAATTTAGTGTAATTTCCATGAGATCAATTTTGTGTGATTTTAATCGTTAGATCGGCGACGCGGAGGTCATCAAATCGGAGCTAACTAGAGACTCCGACTCAGGAACGATAAGACGATCGAAAACAGGATATACGCTTGACGTGTGTGAGTGGCACCTCGTTTTCCATTGGAATGAGTTAATTTACAAAAGAGCCTGCATCCCTGTCGGCACTACCGACCGCTGATTCAACTACTAATCGACCGTATATCCGACCGATAGGTTTTGTGCCTAAAATCGACTACCAAACGACTGCATATCGACCGATGGCAGCGCCACCTAGTTGCCGAAGTACAACGGCCTGGCGGGCGCGCCAAGCATGTTTGCTTGTAGAACTATCGTATTTTGACACGTCGACCGCTGAACGACCACCATTCGAAAGAGTTCAACGGTGCTGTCGAATTTGAATAGATCGCTAGCAAACCGATCGCTACTGTAATAGTTTCGAAGCGTTATACGGTGCGGTCGATTTCCGATACATCGCTAGCAAATCGATTGGCGCTGAAATTGTTTGAAGGCGTTATACTGAGCGGACGAATCTCGATACATCGCTAGTAAATCGATTGGTGCCGCATCTATTTGGAAGAGTTATAGGGCGCGGTCGAAATGTAATGTTTCGCTAGTGAATCGATCAGTAGTATAATTAAGCGTTTGAGACTTTCTTTGATCCTTTAGACAAGTAGGCGTACGCTATAATGCTACAATAATTATGTAAAATCACTGTAATAAAAAAAACTTAATTTTTTTTGTATCTGTAGTTTTAAAAACTACGTTGTTTACATGACCAGCTTTTTATGTCACTTTTATTCATTATAATTTTCAATGAAGAAAAATACATTTTATGATACGTTTACATATTAGTTCATATGTGCGTCTATAAATTAATTTTTTCTGCAATCGGTATAATCCGATAGTAGTTTTAAAAGATCATTATCCTTATACAATGCTGAAAGGTTGCTATTAGTATTATTACTTATTGGTCTAAAACTCTCGTTTAAATTTGTTATCGACGTCGTGCATATGTCGCCTTAAAGGGGTATATTTATTAATTTATTAACGATATAAAATGTGTTTGTCGAATCGATTATTCTGGCGTAAACAAGCAAGAAGCTTTCCAGTCTTCTCATTAATCCGTTTCAAAGCGGTTCGGCGCTCTGGTAATGCAGAGTCTGTTTTGGGTTTCGCAGAGTACTATTGCTGGTGATAGTGGTGCATCAATGGTGATAAGTGCTGTACTCGTTGTTCGTTCAACATTTTGGATGTGTCGGACGCCGAAAGCATCATTGATACCTTGCAGAACTTGGACGAAGAGGCCCCAAACTGTTTCTCCATTGTGATCGAACTTCACGATTTCTAATATATTTCCATATCCAAAACCTTCCGAATATACGAATGAATTGCAAAATTTGGTATTCTTTTCGTTGCCTTGTACTTGACATCTGAAATCTACACCGTATATCGAGGCGCGTTGGTAGGATAATAGTCGTTCTGGTTGATATCCTGCGGAATTCAGAATCGACGCTGCCGAACAGTCTGGTGGACGGCACACCATTTTTCCAATGCCAGTACACTTACTTGGCTCCAATTTGAAGTCGGTGATATAAGGAGTTTTCTTTGAACCATCGGTAAGAATGGAATTGACCATTATTTTAATTTACTCATCAATAGTTGGTTCGGGGAAAATACTTTCGACGAATCGGGTCATAAAGTAGCGTGTGACGATTTGAAGACACCTTGAATGTGATGCTGTCACCTTGTCGATGATTTTTTTGTTCCAACTTTCGAAGTGGAAAGCATTATGTCCCCAGAAAGGTCCCCAGTACTTCACCGTATCTGCCAAGTGATTCAACAGATGTATGTTATATCTCATATGTTTCAAGCCAAATCTCTCCTCGAACAATTTGACGTACTCGTCCAGCAATGATCGCGCAGTATTGAGCTCTTCGTCACTAATGCTATCTGAATTCATGATGTAGACTGCTGTAGATAGCTTTGCTAAGTGCATAAGGTCTTGCTCCTGTACTACACCATCCAAAGATATTAAAGCGTAAAATTGAATCCAGTTACGCCATTCGCTAGCTTTCCACTGATTCATGTCTTCAAGTTTCCGTGGCTGCCTAGATATGACATTGTGCGGGCGGATTTTCAAGAGTCGCGAATTAATAACTGCTCTTTTTTCGGGTATTCCAGCATACCAGGGCTCTTTCGAGTAACACGTTGACAGTAGCAATTCAGTGTGAAACTTAACGACACCCAAAAAAACGCAGTGCATACTATCTACTACCACACCGCGACCCAAATCAAACTCGCGGAGAGCGGCAATTGCTGCACGTCCTTTAACACCATGCTGTTTCACTTTCTCCTTGACTGCTGTCTCCATGTCTGCTCGAATAGCTTCATCGCTCCGACAAGGTGCTTCTTCTTGGGATTGGACCGGATATTTCAACATTTTCGTTCCCAGCGGTACCTGTCCTTCAGCATAGCAGAAGGTGCATCCATAGTTACCATTGAACAAGGTCATATTGAGTAATAATGCTCTTGCAGGGGTGTCGGCGGTACATATTAACGTTACAAACTTGCTTGTAATTTTAGCGTCGTCGATTGGGTTCACCCACGTTATTCCAGTTCGATATAATGTGACCAGCTCCTTAATTGTTGGTGCTAACAGTATATTAATGTTTGGATGAACTGTGTCGACCCATATGCCTGCAAGTATTATGTAACGCTTTCGCGCGTGCGGTGATAATTCGTTGATGTGGAGGAATATCGGCCATGCACATGCTTTGGACGATTTCGATACCTGCACTCCATCCGTAAACAATGTGAACGAAAAATTGTTTTGGTTGTTTAAGAAACTCCCAACTGCGCACTTGTCTACATACATAATACCATCACAGATATCTTCCATACAATTTTCTCGTTTCTTTTTCCGCGTAAATCGGTACTTAAGACAATTCACTACTGCTGGATTTTCAAACAGTTGCTTTAACTGCGGGGCAATTCTGACTTCGATGAAATACGACAGAGATTCACTTTTTTCACGCGGTTTGCACGATTTGCATTTACATTCCTTGCCGAGTACTCTGCCTTCGCCCAAATAATCTCCACATAATCGACAATACATATGACGTATTGTGTGATCTTCTTTTCTCATTAGTATGGACCAAAGGGTTTGTTTATGCCGTGGTAACGAGCTCTTCCGAAAAAAAGAGTCTTGAAACTTGAACATTGCCATCATTAATGTGTACGTTACGTGTCCACGAATCGCTAAAGCAATAGTACCGATAATTATGTAGAGTTCCGTTACGTGCTTTCTTAATTGCAACCGGTCTGTCAAATGCGCGATTTTTGTTAATCCGAACATATTGTTTTGTTCATCGTCGGCATCATCCTGCGTCTCGGAATCGTTACATTCTTCATCAGACGTTTCACGATTACTGTCATTGGAATCATTGTCATCGTCAGTTGAGTTATTTTCTTGGCGTTGTTCTACTTCTGATTCTTCCTCAGACGATTCATGGAGACGGTTAACGAAATTATCATTGTCATTATCTGTCGCATCATCCTCTTCCTCTTCTATTATCTCTTGTTGTTCAGCGACTCTATTGCCACATTCTGAGCTTTCGGCGTCTATAATTTCGTTGACGTGATCGGGATTCACTTTCGTTAAGGTCGAACTATTTTCACCTAAATCCTCAATGTTCTTTGTAGTATCAGTATAGCAGCTGTCGCTGCTGCAGGGCGGACGGGTCATCCGTGCATCATCCGCACGATCATCCTTGCGCTCCTTTGGTTTTTGCAGCGCATTAATAGTTTTGCAAGGTTTTTCCTTCCTCCGAGTACCGTTGGCTGGCATTGTTTCTTTCGATTGCCGTTGTATCTGAAATTTAATATAACGGAATTATTGTTATTCTCAGTCGATAATTCCTCATACTTTATCTGTGAATAGTTGTGGAAATTGTTCTTGATATACTCACTTTTTCACATTCGGCAGGGAGTTCTATTTTTTCGTAAAAAATATCTTCCGGATGACACTTAGCATACTGGTCGAACAATTTTTTCTTTCGTTTATATTTTGCGGTCCTGCTGTCGGACGGTTTTCTTCTTTTCATGGATTGCTCCGAGGGTCCAGCATGGTCGTTGTCAGGTCCGTCGGACATTCTAGGCGTCGCGACACTTCGTGACTGTTGAAATACACATATTTCTTAAAAATACACTTATTCTTAAATATTCTTCAACGTAAGTACGGTTGTCACAAATATGATTCAAAATGCATAGTGCTTAAAAATGATTTAAGGTAAATGTGCAGTTCTTTAAAATTGTTAAAAATATGTGAGCAGTTCTCAAAAATAAATCAAAGTAAGTGCACAGTCCTTGAAAATTGTTCAAAGTAAGTATACAGTTCTTAAAAATGATTTAAGGTAAGTGCGCAGTCATTAAAACTTGTTCAGAGTAAGTGCGCAGTTCTCAAAAATAAATGAAAGTAAGTGTGCAGTCCTTAAAAATTGTTCAAAGTGAGTATGCAGTTGATTTAAGGTAAGTGCGCAGTCATTAAAAATTGTTCAGAGTAAGTGCGCAGTTCTCAAAAATAAATGAAAGTAAGTGCGCAGTCCTTGAAAATTGTTCAAAGTGAGTATGCAGTTCTTAAAAATGATTTAAGGTAAGTTCGCAGTCATTAAAAATTGTTCAGAGTAAGTGCGCAGTTCTCAAAAATGATTCAAAGTAAGCGCACAGTTTTCAAAAAAGTTTTTATAAAAAAATAAGTAAGGCGGTAAACAAATACTTCCAAGACACAAGAGAGTACTAAATTTGAGATAGATTCGGTTTTCGAACCTGTGCAGAAAACTGAATGACCACATGAAATTTCAACACAACTGCTTCTTAGGTTGTCGTATACACGAGTAACAAAAAATACCCGACAAGCAATATTTTCTGCCGGTTGAAAGTTGCTCGATGTAGCTTAAAAAAACGAAAGTTTATAAAAAAACGCATGAAGGAATCGAAAAGTATTTGCGATGATGTTTAAATAATTAAATAATTGTAATTTCAGGTACCTTCCCAAATATCAAGTTATTGTATTTCCAGCAATTTCTTACAATCTGAATATATTATAAACGCACTTCGTCCACTTATTTTGATCGCATGAATGCTTCAATCGTAGAACGCGTGGAACAATAACAAACAATAAGCCAACCCAGAACCACTGCCTGTTATGTTTTGTGGTGTGGCGCCAGAACTTTCACCAACCAATCACGAATCCATCAGAAGGGAAATATTAATTTGTGATTGGTTGCCGAAGCTTGCCTCCTACCTCGGTGGGTTGCCGAACCCGGCCACCCACCTCGACGACTCGAAGAAGACGTTGCGAGTATTTCCTTTGTTTTCCATCATTACACCGGTACACGTGTTTGCGAAGAGTTGATACGAATATAATTACGTGAGAGAATTGTGTAAAATTCGTTCAGATCGTAGGAGATTGTCGAAAGATGACATGTTACTCTTGCAGGTACTTAAATTTATGTTTATTTGATCATTCATATAATTGTTGCAACAGTAATTCGATCTCCTTTGCGCGATAAACAGCGTATCGCATGGTTCTTGACAAGAACAAAGAAACAAAGTTTTATGATTGTATATTTGATTATTTTTTCGTCGAAACCTGAACAAGACCAAATTAAATGAATTTGCTCATTGAATATGTTTATTCTAAGTTTTCTCTGTGTCAAACTTATCTTAGAAATCTAATATATCCTAACAAAAATAATTTTTTAACCAAAAAAGGTCCATTTAATTTATTTTTTCAAGATACTTGAAGTTGAATTTGAAGTCTATACTTATTTGTAACCACTCTGGGATTTTTTTCGCAACTTATTTTTTTTAAGTTAGCTAAAGCCTATTTTGTGACAACACGTTAGCGATTCTTTCACGATTCAAGATGCCAGAATATGCAATGTTTATTGACACTTGAATGTTATTTCTGCTGAGATACTACAAACAGTGTCTCGCTACCACGTTGTTATTTTATGTTTTAATTTCAGATCAATGATGTGCGAGGAAGAAAAGACCGAGAAACAATATTGCGTAATAGCAGTGAAGAGTTTGGAGAAATTAACAGTTCGAAAGGTCTCAGAAATCTTTCGACGCATCGCTAACTCAAAAGATTATGTCCCCTGGACAAGTGAAGGTTTAGCGGAGCAGTTGAAGAAGCCACTTCATGAACGAGAGACATTGAGAATAGAAAGCAAAGTGGATGGTAAAGATCAATATGTCCCCATTCGGACAATCATTGCATTGGCTCGTAAGTAACTCACGAATTTTTTTACGAATATAAAATGTTTAAAATGAAAAAAAAGTTTTCTTCCCCAAGAACGTTTGGTATTGTGAAGCCTTTTTTTATTCTCATGCAAACGTGTTCAGAGCTGGGTAAACGGGGATGAAGTTTTTGTTATGTGAAGTTGTTCCTTGTACATGTCTCTTGATTAATCGTTAAGCATTCACATATGCAGTTCCACATCAAACTCGTGTTCAAATCCGCAATCCTCAAAAGTTTTGAATTTCCACATTGGGGCATAAAAATCACACCAATACTTAAATCGTATTTATTTTTTGACAATCTCCAAAAAGTTGTGAATTGCTGCCGTCCGGCCGAAATTAAAAAAATTGTAAGGCTGCCATCAGCAAGATATTGGCGAGCTGACTGAATCCGTATTTTAAAAATATTAGACATTTTCCAATGGAATCTCGTTATGAGCCGCCTATGTAATGTATAGTTGATTTCGATAAATTTCACGAGAATGTAATATTATTATTTTATGTGCTGTAATGTCAAAAAATGATGTTCGAAACTGATTTCAATGACTAATCGAAACTATTTGAATCGATATCGATTCAAATGGTACGTTAGGTGTACAATTACCGCACATCATCTGCAATGTCTCAAAAGGGTTCTATAATATAATACAATCTACCGAAAAATTGTAAAAAATAACCATTGCATAATAAAACAGCCGTCGCATCCACAAGACTTGCGAAGACATTGCGTGCCCATATGCGCAAGCGTAACAAAGCCATATTGCTCACAATGAAGACAAGTACGACGCGCGGCTAAAAAATACTTGTCATTTAAAAACAACGGATTTGTCGAATGGCGGGAATCTTTTAGACTAAATTTAAATACTAACTAAATTAAATCTAAGATAAATCATATCCCGTATGTTTTGGGTAATCAAACTACCTGCCAAATATACAGTCGTAGCGTACGAAATTCTTGGACATTCAACAGGAGAATGAAATGCCAACAGACGCAGTCGTATGGGCAATCATCACGACATAATACATTTGAATCAATACAGAAGCGTACGTTCGTCTTTTTTAAAACTATTCGTAGAATATCCCTTGTTGCTGACATAGTCTAAGTGAATTCATTGTATATTTCAGACGTGACCCAATGTCGATATCGAATGCTCGCCTTCTGTGCTCGTCAAGTCGTATTCACTGTTAAGAAAGAAAAACTTACGATCCCACACAAAGCAACCTATAAAGCGATGCCGGATCGGCTGTTCTTCATTCTGAACAATCGATATATGAAAGAGCAATGGTTGATAACTTCGACATTGACGCAGTACTGGCCTCGGACTAAAAATGCGAATTCATGACGTAACATGATTCTATGGTTCTGTTCGCAACTGTGGCACATCGAACTCAGTGGAGTCCCAAAAACGTATTTACACATCCGAGCTTAGCGTCGTCCGAGCTTAGCGTATAATATTAAATTACGATTGTGAATACCAAATATGTACAATGTCCACGATGGTATAAGATTGTGCAAACTCGGTAACTTTTTTTTTTGTAAAGATCGACTCAAACATCCGACGCAAAATCGGCATGAAGTTCTGAAAAATAGAATATTTCTTCTTCTTCTTAAACAATTTGGTTGGACTCCCGGTACCACAAGGGAGCAACCCAACCTGGCCACAGATAAAATAGAATATTTAACGATAGCTCTGTTATATTATAAAATGATGTATAATGTACACAGTGTCGTTTATCCGTATTATCTAATTAAGACACGAAAGTCCTTAATTAGTTTTGTGGCCTATCGTGCCTTATTTGTATAAGGGGATAAAAATATTGTATTAATATTGTATAGAGCGGACGGATGTTTCAAATATGTAGAAACCTTATTATTGTTTCGAACTCTACTTTCATGTTTCGTTATATGCTAAATCATCTCAAATGAAAGAATTTATTAGGAATGCATAAATAAAACCTAATGCCTATAATTAATAATAAAATGTGCATTTTAAAATTAGATTCGGAGGAAGCTGGTCAGGAAATAATCGACTGTCCGAACACGGGCCGTGGTTGCCGAAACAAGATGCCCCGGGGTAAAATAGATACGCCGAATGCGGTCCCAGTAAAACGATCTGAACAGGGTAAAAAAGTTAACAAAGTAGAACGTTCGCAGCAGAATAATGTGAAAGTTGTACATTCGGGCCAAGTTCAAGCGAAGAAACAAAAGGTATTTATCAAAATAGAGGACATCGTTTTATCGTTCCATCAACTCCTAATAATATTTTGTCCACTGCCATAGAAAAAAATGAACGTTGCAATTGCTGAAGCAAAGGCATCTTGCCAAGATAATTTAAAAAATCTCATAGACTGGGCATTGAACGATGATAACAACAGAAAATCAGCGACGGACGAATTTAACTGTGATGTGGCTGCTGTGTCTTCACCAGTGTTGTTACCGCCAAACCAGGCAAGCAGCAATAAAGCCAAGTTGGACACTGCATCGAAGTACCTCGATGATTTCGAATCGTTCCTTCGAGACGAACGAGACCAAATTTACGGTAGCGATAACAGTTTGGAAATAAGAAGCTCGTCCCAGAAAGCTGTTTCCGCTCCAGAAAATAACATGGAAAAAGAATCGCCGAAGGTTGTTATTCACGTTGAAATTTATGTATAAAATCATCGCTGTACATCAGAGTCCAAATTAGTTTATCGTGTTTGCAACCGTAAGCAATACAAGTTTTACAAATCTGTCATACATTTTTTCCAAATTTCCCAGATAAATTCTTACTATGTCTGTACGGATTAACAAACTGTTTTCTTTCCTTCCCATAGTCGGACGCAACTGTATCAG
The DNA here is from genome assembly GCA_917499995.1 of Ichneumon xanthorius. Classification (NCBI taxonomy): domain Eukaryota; kingdom Metazoa; phylum Arthropoda; class Insecta; order Hymenoptera; family Ichneumonidae; genus Ichneumon; species Ichneumon xanthorius. The sequence goes on along the minus strand of CAKJTD010000027.1, from coordinate 12,642 downwards.
AGAATCAGGTTGTCGAAAATAAGGACGAGGATATTATGTTATCACCGAAAGAATCCGCAACGAATCCAATAACTGTGGACACTGACCCGAAGCAGAGCATGATAATGAACGTTCGGGTGGAAATCGCGGATGAAAATGACGAAGCAACAAATTATGTCGGACAAACAAGTTCACTCCCAATTGAACTACCGAAACAATAACACAATCTTCTAATGTAAATATCAACAATGTTCTGAACAGTGGGAATAGTGTATGAATGTATCATACACTATTCCAATTTTGCAATGTAAATGTTGCTGTAGCCGGTTCAGATAAATAACTTTCTATTCTTCTCTGAATGTAACTGTATCAGGGTGCGGAAAACAACAGCCATAATGTGACCTTGACATCACAAGAAGACATAAGCCAAAATACAACTGTGGATGTCCGTGCAAACGATAAAAATTATTCGAGCGAGAAACCGGTTGTTCAAGATTTGGCGGAAAATACGTCAAATGTCGATGCCAATTTCAACTCGAGTGAAATTATAAATCAACCGTCAAGTGAAAATAACTTCAGAACCCCTAAAATCCCTGGAACGCGTGCAACGTTTATAGAAGAATCTCACGTAAGCACAACAGTCTCTTTAATTGTAATAAATAAATGTCTTGAACAAATCTTTCTCATGTAACGTTCGGAAATATTGTGATGATTTTTTTTAGTGGGAAACGCCAAAAAGGGTTGCGAACGATCGATGTTTAAAGTCATTCGATGTCAAACTTGCTGAAAAATATGATCAACAGATTGAAAGTCCATTAAGCACACCTAATCAGGTATCGCATGCATCGACGGATTTTATTTCGTAGCATTCTCAAGAAAGAGAACATAGAAAAAGAGATAATATGAAATCGTATTTATTGAATATTTTTTATCGCATTGAATCCACAGTACCAGACTGTAGCTGGGTGCTCAAGAAGTTCAACGGAGAAAGAAGCCAGAATGAACGAAAGATCGACGCTTGACAACGGAAAAGCGAAAGAAAAGTCAACATTCGAAAACACCGGTCAAAGATCGATCTATGACGTAAGTCACATTCGTGGACTTTTTCGCAATAGTCTTCGGATTTTTTAAAACTGTTGCCATCTCATATTTGTTACATATTCCCAAAGTCAAGAGGTATCATTACACATGAAGATTTGGTGGATGCCCTTGGTGAACATAGAGCGATAAATTCACTCAGCGATGAAGTACACATCGCGCTGAATTCAGAGACGAGGGCTTATCGTGAGGCGGTTGATGGTTACCCGGTCTTGACGGTAAGGGCTTGGAATGCATCTTAGGTGCATTACTATAATTTTATTTTATATTTGATACATGTCAGAATGTATAACATCTGTACAGATCACCAGTAGTAACCAATCAGGGGCACACTCAGAAATAAATCAAGTTGACACGCTAGTGAGGGAGCGAGATGAACTAAAAAAAAAATGTGCGTCGTTGGGAAAAAAATTAAAACTCGCTAAACAGGGACACACAGCCTCGACGAAGGAATTTAAAAAACAAATGGACCGTAATAAATCAAGTACAAGGAGGCAAATCAATCAATTGAGAGAAACTGTACTGCTGGCAATGAAAAAAAAAAATGTTGACCCAGACGAAAATGAAGGTATTCCCCTTCCAACGGAGAAAGACCAGGACGAGGATGGAAAGGTAAAGGACGCAGCATTTATAAAATATTGGTTTGTACAATAATTCGCTTATAATTTAGACAATTAATATTACTTATCTTTTTTCTAGGTTGCGTATCTTCATAGAAAGATCTACGTGAAAAATCTTCAAGACGCCGCACGTGCCTCAAAGCTGAGGAAACGTTGCAACGCGGTGGCAAAAGCAATGTGGTCATTCAATGAAAGGCGAAATTTGACTTTTGATCAAAAAAATAAAAAGTCCTCGTACAGACTTGTAACTCCAGAGGAAATGGAGTACTTGAAAAGTACGTAAAAATATGTTCAACTAGTTATAAATGAATACAATATATAAAAATTGAATACATTTGAAAAATAAATGTGTAATTCCTGGAATCTGTTACATATTTCAATTTTATTGTCTACAGGCGTCTGTTTGGAATTGGAAAAAACTCATCCGGTGCTGGGAGACATCGCATCCGATTTGGATGCTCATGCGGTTATATGGGTTGGGTCATTGATAAAAGACGAAAGGTATCATTTCAACAAACGCAACATAGCTGCAGCCCAAAACCCACAAGGAAACAAACGTAAAGCGAATAGGAATGGCAGCCAAGGGAAAAACAAACGAGCAAGACGAGCGATCATCGATGACAGTAGTGACGACGAACCTTAGATCTTCAGACACTTGCGATACATGACAAAATATGTTATACGTTATTTTTATTTATATATGAATAGTTTTTGATAAAAAAATATTATGATTTAAATGCTATCGATGGACATTATTATTATTTAACGCCTTGAAAAGTTTCTCCGGGCTGTTTTAATACCAGACGATTTGCTAGCGATCATTTAAAATTCGAGAGCTTCGCAAGCGCTCAACATATCGCAGTACCAGACGATTTGCTAGCGATAATTCAAAATTCGAGAGCTTCGCAAGCGCTCGATGGATCGCACTACCAGACGATTTGCTAGCGATTATTCAAATTCGAGAGCTTCGCAAGCGCTCAACGTATCGAAGTAGCAGACGAATTGCTAACGATGATTGCAAATTCGAGAGCTTCGCAAACGCTCAACTTATTACTGTGCCAACGATACGCTGTCGAAATCAAACAAATAGACTGCTCCGTACACGCTTTAACCAATCGCAGTTGCTAGTGATTTGCTGTCGGTTTATTGTTTTTCGACAGATAAGCTCGATCTGGGAATAGGCTCGAATACGGGGGCTGGGTGCCGCTGTCGAACGATCGCTGCGCGGTCGATGCGCCAGCGAATTTAGGCACAAAACCTACCAGTCGACTTTGCGGTCGATTGGCGGTCGGCTGTGCCGACAGGGATGCCAATTATTTGAAGTTCTCCGAATATTCCAAAACCGTCAGAAACTTGCTCACACATAAGATAATCACGCATACTGTATACTGCATTCGCTTTTAGTCTATCGACTTGCGACAGGTGATCAGAGCCGATGACAACGGGGCACGTTGCGGAGCCACCGATGGGTAAATCGCGAATCACTACATTCATCCATTTTCGCAAACTACAATATTCGGTTTTCTCAATTCATTGTAAGATTTCAATCGAAATTCGACTTCACACCGAAGAGGTTATGTCAGTATTATAGTCCTGCATGATTTGACGTATATGTGTAGCATATTAATAACGCTAAGTTGGAACTGAAAATCTGTCTAGTTCCATCGATAAAACAGGTAATGCAGGTTAAAAGAAAACAACTTCAGCATCCTTTTAAGGGTTTCGTCATTTAACAGCAAATAGTTCAAGAGGCACTTATTTCAGAATGGTTTAAATAAAAAAGAGTCTAGCAGAGTAAGTGAAAGAGGATCTCTCCGAATAGGTATCTAAATTATTTTACAGATCCTCTTCAAACTGATAATGCCTTGGCTAAAGAAAGGGTGAGAGTAAAGAATTGATTGCGTCCGTAAGGTCCGGTAGTCGGGTACCCGCGAGTAATGCTGAACTTGTTATTAGTGAGGAAGCGTTATATTATATTTCGGAGTTGAAAGAGTGTCCAATATGAAACATAGAATATACATTAACGCAATTAAAATATGACTGTCCAATAAATAATTACGGGACGAAAAATAATATTATTCAAAGTATAGTGGAATGAGAAAGAATTTAGTAGAGTATCTAGGAGAGAATCTAGGAGAGAATCTAGGAGAGAATCTAGGAGAGAATCTAGAAGAGAATCTAGGAGAGAATCTAGAAGAGAATCTAGGAGAGAATCTAGGAGAGAATCTAGGAGTGGAAAAAACAAGCTTGGTTCCGCCCCGCTAGTTGGGGGGCTCCGTCCCCCAAACCCCGCAAAAATGTCCCTTCGGGACATTTTTAAGGCACTCACGGATTTGCACGCAAGGCGGGCTTCGCGCGCCGCTCGAGCTATTCGTACGCCGTGGAAGTTTACGAAGAGGAAGTTGACGATGAGTAACGTAATCATTTATGTCTGCGGTTTTTATTATTATTTTTTTGTAAATGTGTTCATTTAAAAAATATATTTTACATCCTTGATTGCGCGATATATAAATTGTTAAGTTTTTATAAACATAGATTTATAGTTATCATGCTAACAGTTATTTACAGCACATTATGCATTACGTATTTATGCATTGAAATATATTTATAGTTTATTTTTTATATATTGTGATGATACTTTATTCTTTTTTTAATCTCAAAGTCGGATGGCGCAGAAGTTAGCAACGTTGTTGGTGCAACGAAAATGGGTCCTATGTCAGTAACCCGATTCGATCAACTGACGTAGAATCTAACCTATCGTGTATCATATTTTAAAGGGAAATATTAAGCTTGGCATAAATTCAATACATATATTCAATATATATTCAATAAAATAAATATCAATGTATTATATTTTACGATATTTCCAATGTATTTAGTACGCCGATATTGAACGTGAATGTCGGAACTCACAAGAAATGTTGCAACATGTGCTCGTTCTGCAATTATTATTAAATCGGCAGTCTGTACTACCTGAATTAATTTTTTTAACTTTTCTAGATTATCAGAGAGTATGTGTGAATTTTTCCAATGGGGGTTGGCCAGTCGGAAAACTCATGGTAGAGGAAAAACTGCTCCAATAAAACAAATTTCCAAATAACGCATTTTTTCCTATCTAATGGAGGATCGCTACTGCCTAAATTAATTTTTTTAAACTTTATGCTTTATTAGGGAGTATGTGTGAATTTTTTCGATAGGGATTTTCCAGTCGGAAAAATCGTTGTGACGTACCAATTGCTTCAACCAAACGAGGTTTCGAATATCGAATTTTTTTCTGACCTCATGGCGGATCACTACTACCTGAATTAATATTTTAAGCTTTCTGGGTGATCACAGAATATGTGTGAATTTTTCCAATAGGGGTTGGCCAGTCGGAAAACTCATGGTAGAGGAAAAACTGCTTCAATAAAACAAATTTCCAAATAGCGAATTTTTTTCCAATCTAATGGAGGATCGCTACTACCTAAATTAATTTTTTTTAACTTTTATGCTTTATTAGGGAGTATGTGTGGATTTTTTCGATAGCGATTTTCCAGTCGGAAAAATCGTTGTGACGTACCAATTGCTTCAACCAAACGAGGTTTCGAATATCGAATTTTTTTCAGACCTCATGGCGGATCGCTACAACCTGAATTAATTTTTTTAAGCTTTCTGGGTGATCACAGAATATGTGTGAATTTTTCGAATAGGGGTTGGCCCGTCGGAAAACTCATGGTAGAGGAAAAACTGCTCCAATAAAACAAATTTCCAAATAACGCATTTTTTCCTATCTAATGGAGGATCGCTACTGCCTAAATTAATTTTTTAAAACTTTATGCTTTATTAGGGAGTATGTGTGAATTTTTTCGATAGGGATTTTCCAGTCGGAAAAATCGTTGTGACGTACCAATTGCTTCAACCAAACGAGGTTTCGAATATCGAATTTTTTTCTGACCTCATGGCGGATCACTACTACCTGAATTAATATTTTAAGCTTTCTGGGTGATCACAGAATATGTGTGAATTTTTCCAATAGGGGTTGGCCAGTCGGAAAACTCATGGTAGAGGAAAAACTGCTTCAATAAAACAAATTTCCAAATAGCGAATTTTTTTCCAATCTAATGGAGGATCGCTACTACCTAAATTAATTTTTTTTAACTTTTATGCTTTATTAGGGAGTATGTGTGGATTTTTTCGATAGCGATTTTCCAGTCGGAAAAATCGTTGTGACGTACCAATTGCTTCAACCAAACGAGGTTTCGAATATCGAATTTTTTTCAGACCTCATGGCGGATCGCTACAACCTGAATTAATTTTTTTAAGCTTTCTGGGTGATCACAGAATATGTGTGAATTTTTCGAATAGGGGTTGGCCCGTCGGAAAACTCATGGTAGAGGAAAAACTGCCCCAATAAAACAAATTTCCAAATAACGCATTTTTTTCGTATGTAATGGAGGGTCGCTACTGCCTAAATTAATGTTTAAAAACTTTATGCTTTATTAGGGAGTATGTGTGGATTTTTTCGATAGGGGTTGGCCAGTCGGAAAACTCATGGTAGAGGAAAAACTGTTTCAATAAAACAAATTAACAAATAGCGAATGTTTTTCCTATCTAATGGAGGATCGCTACTGCCTAAATTAATTTTTAAAAACTTTATGCTTTATTAGGGAGTATGTGTGGATTTTTTCGATAGCGATTTTCCAGTCGGAAAAATCGTTGTGACGTACCAATTGCTTCAACCAAACGAGGTTTCGAATATCGAATTTTTTTCTGGCCTCATGGCGGATCGCTACTACCTGAATTAATATTTTTAAGCTTTCTGGGTGATCACAGAATATGCGTGAATTTTTCCAATAGGGGTTGGCCAGTCGGAAAACTCATGGTAGAGGAAAACTGCTTCAATAAAACAAATTTCCAAATAGCGAATGTTTTTCCTATCTAATGGAGGATCGCTACTGCCTAAATTAATTTTTAAAAACTTTATGCTTTATTAGGGAGTATGTGTGGATTTTTTCGATAGCGATTTTCCAGTCGGAAAAATCGTTGTAACGTACCAATTGCTTCAACCAAACGAGGTTTCGAATATCGAATTTTTTTCTGACCTCATGGCGGATCGCTACTACCTGAATTAATTTTTTTAAGCTTTCTGGGTGATCACAGAATATGTGTGAATTTTTCGAATAGGGGTTGGCCAGTCGGAAAACTCATGGTAGAGGAAAAACTGCTTCAATAAAACAAATTTCCAAATAGCGAATTTTTTTCCAATCTAATGGAGGATCGCTACTACCTAAATTAATTTTTTTTAACTTTTATGCTTTATTAGGGAGTATGTGTGGATTTTTTCGATAGCGATTTTCCAGTCGGAAAAATCGTTGTGACGTACCAATTGCTTCAACCAAACGAGGTTTCGAATATCGAATTTTTTTCAGACCTCATGGCGGATCGCTACAACCTGAATTAATTTTTTTAAGCTTTCTGGGTGATCACAGAATATGTGTGAATTTTTCGAATAGGGGTTGGCCCGTCGGAAAACTCATGGTAGAGGAAAAACTGCCCCAATAAAACAAATTTCCAAATAACGCATTTTTTTCGTATGTAATGGAGGGTCGCTACTGCCTAAATTAATGTTTAAAAACTTTATGCTTTATTAGGGAGTATGTGTGAATTTTTTCGATAGGGGTTGGCCAGTCGGAAAACTCATGGTAGAGGAAAAACTGTTTCAATAAAACAAATTAACAAATAGCGAATGTTTTTCCTATCTAATGGAGGATCGCTACTGCCTAAATTAATTTTTAAAAACTTTATGCTTTATTAGGGAGTATGTGTGGATTTTTTCGATAGCGATTTTCCAGTCGGAAAAATCGTTGTGACGTACCAATTGCTTCAACCAAACGAGGTTTCGAATATCGAATTTTTTTCTGGCCTCATGGCGGATCGCTACTACCTGAATTAATATTTTTAAGCTTTCTGGGTGATCACAGAATATGCGTGAATTTTTCCAATAGGGGTTGGCCAGTCGGAAAACTCATGGTAGAGGAAAACTGCTTCAATAAAACAAATTTCCAAATAGCGAATGTTTTTCCTATCTAATGGAGGATCGCTACTGCCTAAATTAATTTTTAAAAACTTTATGCTTTATTAGGGAGTATGTGTGGATTTTTTCGATAGCGATTTTCCAGTCGGAAAAATCGTTGTAACGTACCAATTGCTTCAACCAAACGAGGTTTCGAATATCGAATTTTTTTCTGACCTCATGGCGGATCGCTACTACCTGAATTAATTTTTTTAAGCTTTCTGGGTGATCACAGAATATGTGTGAATTTTTCGAATAGGGGTTGGCCAGTCGGAAAACTCATGGTAGAGGAAAAACTGCTTCAATAAAACAAATTTCCAAATAGCGAATTTTTTTCCTATCTAATGGAGGATCGCTACTGCCTAAATTGATATTTAAAAACTTTATGCTTTATTAGGGAGTATGTGTGGATTTTTTCGATAGCGATTTTCCAGTCGGAAAAATCGTTGTAACGTACCAATTGCTTCAACCAAACAAGGTTTCGAATATCGAATTTTTTTCTGACCTCATGGCGGATCGCTACAACCTGAATTAATTTTTTTAAGCTTTCTGAGTGATCACAGAATATGTGTGAATTTTTCGAATAGGGGTTGGCCAGTCGGAAAACTCATGGTAGAGGAAAAACTGCTCCAATAAAACAAATTTCCAAATAACGCATTTTTTTCGTATGTAATGGAGGGTCGCTACTGCCTAAATTAATGTTTAAAAACTTTATGCTTTATTAGGGAGTATGTGTGAATTTTTTCGATAGGGGTTGGCCAGTCGGAAAACTCATGGTAGAGTATTTCCCTAATAAAGCATAAAAGTTTTTAAAAATTAATTTAGGCAGTAGCGATCCTCCATTAGATAGGAAAAAAATTCGCTAGTTGGAAATTTGTTTTATTGGAGCAGTTTTTCCTCTACCATGAGTTTTCCGACTGGCCAACCCCTATTGGAAAAATTCACACATATTCTGTGATCACTCAGAAAGCTTAAAATATTAATTCAGATAGTAGCGATCCGCCATGAGGTCAGAAAAAATTCGATATTCGAAACCTCGTTTGGTTGAAGCAATTGGTACGTCACAACGATTTTTCCGACTGGAAAATCCCTATCGAAAAAATTCACACATACTCCCTAATAAAGCATAAAGTTAAAAAAAATTAATTTAGGCAGTAGCGATCCTCCATTAGATAGGAAAAAATGCGTTATTTGGAAATTTGTTTTATTGGAGCAGTTTTTCCTCTACCATGAGTTTTCCGACTGGCCAACCCCCATTGGAAAAATTCACACATACTCTCTGATAATCCAGAAAAGTTTAAAAAATTAATTCAGATAGTACAGACTGCCCGTTTAATAATAATTGCAGAACGAGCACATGTTGCAACATTTCTTGCGAGTTCCGACATTCACGTTCAATTTCGGCGTACTAAATACATTGGAAATATCTTAAAATATAATACACTGATATTTATTTTATTGAATATATTATTGAATATATGTATTGAATTTATGCCAAGCTTAATATTTCCCTTTAAAATATGATACACGATAGGTTAGATTCTACGTCAGTTGATCGAATCGGGTTACTGACATAGGACCCATTTTCGTTGCACCAACAACGTTGCTAACTTCTGCGCCATAAAATCGGGACAATCCGGGAAATATAGGGCGAGGGGAAAGGGGAAAATAATGTACCAAAGTTTTGTGTAGAAAAACGTAATAATTTTAATCCTCAGTCGTTCGATGACTGGCAAATAACAAAAATAATGAAAAAATACTGCCGCTTCAACGCCGTTACTGGTACGTTGAAGGGATTCGATAACAGAAAGAAAACAGTCTCAATAATACTCGGAAAGAAAAAGAGTTCGCAATAACAATAATAATAATGGCTCGAGAAATAAACAATAGAAAATAAGAAAAAGCAAAAAATCAGAAAATAAAAATAAGGTGCAATATAACAATCATGGGGACGTAGGAAAAAACAATAGCAATCATAAGAAGAAAAATGAAAATCGGAAATACTAAAAATGAGCACAAAAAAAATCGGTAACAGTGTCAATATTCGCAAAAAAGGGAGAAAACAGGGGAAATAATCAATACAAAAAAAGTCAGAAAATAGAAAAATAATCAATACGCAGGAAATAAAAAAAATAGAAAAATAATCAATACGCAGGAAATAAAAAAAATAGAAAAATAATCAATACGCAGGAAATAAAAAAAAATAGAAAAATAATCAATACGCAGGAAATAAAAAAAGTAGAAAAATAATCAATACGCAGGAAATAAAAAAAATAGAAAAATAATCAATACGCAGAAAAGTAGAACTAAAACTTACGGAAATAAAGAAGTCTATAATAATCGCCGGGACGGCAATTCACAAGGGTCAATCGCAGGGAAGGGGAGGGCTGGCCGGTGAATATTCTACACAATATTGGTCTTAATTTGCCAAAAATCAGAAAAATATTAAAAAGAGAAAAACGAATCAAAATGTCAGTTACTTTTATTGGGCGCCAGCTACTTTCACGGTGTAGCACCATAACTCAATAATTAGGAGGAGACAAAAGAGAAGAAAATTCTATTACTTTGCATGGCACACGGCTAGCGGGGTTGGGGGGAGAGGGGAATGAGACTTCTCAGGCCGAGGGCACTGTCCAGGGCTTCTTTACACGTTACCTCGGTCTTAATAATTTACACGGAAAATGTCCCAAAGTCTTAGTGGGATCGATGGGAAAAACTGTTTCACTAATATCACTACCACTAATTGCAAATTTAATGCCTTTTACGCCGTTCACCACGCGCGCGATTCCTCTTTGCTCGTGTGCAAAAATGTTGAGCACGTGTCGACCACGAGGCAAAGTCTATTACGACTAATTTTTACAAAAATACGGGGTACTCGGGGAAGGAAAACCCGTCGAACGGGTTGGGACAAATGTGGGCAAAAACTTACGAGAAAATCGGGGCTCACGCACTTAAATTCCACACACGTGGATCTCGGTTACAAAATTTCTCCGATTTCCGGTCTCAATTTCTCCTCGAATCAACGGACAGCCTCAGTCTTTTTATAATCCGTGTATCGGTCCCAAAATCGTGTCCCTGGGCTATCGCTGATTCGTCGTAATATAATTTCCTAATCCTCACACTCGCTATACAATATTCCTTTTTACATAAAATTAATGACTCCCGGTCTCATACACGCGCTATTCGCGACGCGGCTCGGCTCGGAGAGTGAGGGACATGGCGGGGTCTTCTTCTTCGTCGGTGTTGGCGCTGATGGTGGTGGGGGACGAGAGCACCTGTGCGTCAGCGTCGGTCGGTCATCGGAGTCATAGACGGGCGTTTTTCTTCCGGTCTACGGGAGGTGGCGACAGAGGCCCCGCTGGATCGTCGATCGATGCCGTGCGTCGGCGATCCCAGCGGGAGGCAGGCGGGCGGGCAGCGGCGGCTTTTCGGCGGGCTTTTCGAGGCTTTTTCGAGCGGATTTGTTGGTGGCTTTTTCCCCTCGTCTACGATCCTACTACCTTCCTCGGCGTCAGCACGTTGGCTCTCATTCCTTTGCTGTTCCTTGTTGGTCGTGGGCCGTCGAGGGGGGGTGTCGATATTGTCCTCGAGTCGCGCACATTCACACAGGGGGTAACGGGAGGGAAAAAAACGGGAATTTAAACGCTATCTTACACAAAATATATCCCTCTTCAAAAAATCCATGGCTAAAATAACTCGCATTTTCGATATATATATAGTTGCGGTTAAGAAATGCTCCCTGATTGGCTGCTGTAAGAGTCTGAAGCTGGAGTCGTTCGACGAGTAATTTCGGTCGTGTTGTGCCGTTTGACAGTTAATTTTGGCATATCATGAGGTTGAGTAGCGCCTGAGTCGGTATATTGGTATTTATCGTAGTTCAGTAAGAAAACAGTATATTAAACAAAGAATCACAAGTTAATAAGATGAACAAAAATTTTAAACGTAGCACTACAATCTGGCGATTTAATAAGACACCGACGAGAGACAGAGAGACAGACAGAGAGAGAGAGAGAGACACAGCGAAGGAAGGCATCACCGCTGTAGGGAGACGAGAGAGAGCTTCGACGTCCGGGCTCGAATTAAGGTAGTAAGGTAAGGTACTTGCGGTACAGTCCCGCCAAACGTGAGTTTCAGAGAAAATTTCGAACACTTCTGGATGGGATAAAATTCTGAAAAAAAATCAAGTGTATGGGAGGTGCTGCAAAGATTGTTTTTGTGAAATTATTATTCCAATTTGTCATTAACAAATTGAAGATAAAAATGATTATTCAACAAATTACCCCGCAACTTAACTATTTTCCTTGTTATTCCGTATAGTACTAATTCCGTATTTCAGAATTAGTTTCCTTAACCAATTCCGAAAAACCAAAACCCCATGTAGCACACGGGAGTGGAATTTGAAAATCATAAATCACTGCGATACGCTATATTCTCGAGATTTCGGCTTTCATAGCATATAGAAGTGGATTTCGAAAATCCTAAATCACTCCCATACGCTATATTCTCGAGATTTCGGCTTTCATAGCATATGGAAGTGGATTTCGAAAGTCTTAAATCCCGTATAGCATATCGGAGTGTATTTCGGAAATCCTAAATCGCTTCCATACGCTATATTGTCAAGATTTCGGCTTTCATAGCATATAGAAGTGGATTTCGAAAATCCTAAATCACTCCCATACGCTATATTCTCAAGATTTCCGCTTTCATAGCATATCGATTTCGAAGATCGCTTTCGGTACATTTCGAAAGTCCTAAATCCCATATAGCATATCGGAGTGTATTTCAGTCAAGGTTTCGGCTTTCATACCGGATGGAAGTGGATTTCGGAAATCCGAAATCACTCCCATATGCTATATTTTCGAGATTTCGGAATTCATAGCACATAGCAAAAAG
>CAKJTD010000026.1:0-25418 GCA_917499995.1 Ichneumon xanthorius | reverse complement strand
TTGTCGTCGTCATTGCAGTTCTGTGTCGCGTTGTTCCTCGTAAATTCTCACTGAGGAGTAATTAAGCCCTTTGTAACGGGTCGCAATACGCTAGATCTGTCGGGGAGCTTACATACCAAGTCCAACGGCAAATTGCTATTATTGTCGTCACGTATTAATTCTCCGTTTTTAATTGAATCATATAACAGAGCTTAGAGCATTTTTCTCCACTTTTCACAACTTTAAAGAGCGAGCGCGAATTTGCCGCAAGAACGAATGAATGGAGTTGGATAATCGTTCGCGCTATGGAACTCGTGATGCTCTCGTCATTTGTTCCTCGACACAAAACCTTGCTCGGCTGAGCGACGCTTTTGCCTTCTTTGTTCGATTTTTCTTTTTTTTTTTTCAATGACTTCTATTGTCATAAATTCTCTTTACCTCGCTCGGCAAAGAGCGGTAAATAATTTGAGCTCAAGTAGGCGTGAATTAATTTCCCTGTTAAGGTCTGAAAAATTACTAAAGTCAAGAGATCGACTTTTTTCTTTTTTTTCTTTTTTTATCATTAGGTTCTTCTTTAATATTACTCGAATGCAGTAATACAGTTGAAACTTTATTAATTAACGTCTTTTGTAACGAAGTACATTATTCGTAGAATAAATTGGCTTTTCCGTAATTTAATTATAATTAATTTAACGATTTTACGATAGTTGGGCGACTTACTTCGCCGAAGAATCTTTGCTCTATCCGAGAGATTCTGTACGACGCGTGCGACGCCAACGTCTATGTCCCGAGGCCGAGAGTGAGTCTCCCTCTCTGTAGTCGGGCAAAGTTGGTTTATATCGACGAAAATTTTAAACGCTCCTTAGGCGATTCCGGTGATGTGGCTGAGAGTTTCAAAACTAATGTCAAAGTCCTAACTCGAAACTATCCGAAGCGCTTAGGCTATGGCCCAAGGTACAGGTATAGACAAGATGCACGCGGTACAGTCATCCATCTGCTCTTCCCCGATTAATTTCCCTCCGCGAACTCTCTCACGTGTGCACGAGCTCGACGAATAGACCAAAGAGAATTCCAAACGTCGCTCTACACATACAGTATCAAAAGTGGCGAATATGGCCCAACTCGATTATCATGTAAATCAATGATACATGGACCGGGCCATATTCGGCAACGTCCTGTGTACCAATTTGCAACCATGTTTGTGGCGAATGCTCGCTCTGTCCGATATATCGTCCTTTTTAATTTCCGTAACTCGCTTTATTGGAGTTGCAAAGCTCACAGTGTGCGCGTATCTGTATTGATGAGCCCACGCTCAGCTCAATTAATCTTTAATTCTGCGAGCATCGATAAATCCCAGTCATGAAGTTAAAAAAAAAAGTAGAACAAATATAGAAAAAGAATCGATCGGTTTGGACCGACTGTAATAATAATTTATGATAATAAATTTAATGATAATAATAATTTCCGAATAATTTCAACCGGAAGAGGGTGACTGACACTCTCGGCTGCTAATATAATCCAACGTTAATGATGACGAAGATGACGAACAGGCTCGTTACGCACGTGGCGAGTGGGGTCACTCGATTAATCATTTTAATTTTGTGTCGAAAGACGATCCACTGGAGAGGGCGAGAGAAGGTACAACGATAGAGACAGTACGAGGGAGAGCTCTTTGCCAGTCTAATTACCTTCGGCGACGTGACAATCGATCGAACGCTCAGGTCCATGTTCTCCAGTGCTTTATCAACATGCATAGGATGCACTAGCGCACTTGGCTCAAATTACACGAAAAATTGATCATTCTTCGTATACGGATAGTTGCGGTCAAAGACTAACCCTCGACGTGAGTACACCAGATCTACAAACACCGAACGATTGGCTCTTATTATCAAGAACCATGGGGTCTCGACTCGCGGAGATCTGGAACGAAATTAAGTACATAAGAATCGAGAAAAATAGTTCTGAACCATAACCGGTCAAAAATCTACGCCGAATTTAAATTTATTTTTTTTAATAAGTTTTTTGAAGAAGATATGTTTTTGATAGCTTTAACCAATGTACCAAATTGAACGTAGGGGCAATCGAAGGCTTAAAATCACCCAGGAAAGAATTGAAAGCCGATTTGAAATTTGAAAAAAAAAAAAAAAAAAAAAAAAACGATCGCATGTAAACTCGGTAATAAAACTTATTAATATTTTTGTTTCGATTGTGCAAACAGTTCAGCTACGATTTCTTCCCAACTCGTATCTCGCAACGTCATGTACAGCGTCGCTGTTTCGAGTGTTTATTGACAAAGCGTCAAACACGTTGAGCAAACGGTGAATATCGAAGTGTTATGTAGGAGCGTGGAGCGTAACTGTGCAGCAAACACAAGAGGTATGCTCGATACTCGATAACCGTCCTCGATAAACCGTTGATGAGAAAACAAAGATCAGCTATGGATGAGCGATCGAGAGTCCAAGGGCATCAATTTCGAGCCCCGGGGGTTAGCTCAACCAGTTCGCCTCGGTGATTTCCCGAGCGAACAGAGGGAAACGGGACGAGGGAAGAGATGAAGGTGCTCTGTCGGGGAGACGAAACGTATTTATATCGAATCGCGGAGTACACTGTGCAGACAAGATATGACGAGAGCAACCGAGGAGGATCTCGAGAGTTCTGCATTGGAGATAATTAATTTTAACGAGTATTAATATCGTGCACGACGAAAGCTCCCAGATTCCTCTTGTCAAAGACGAACGGAACCCCTCGGTCCCGTGAACAATCTCACCGCTATTCGTCACGAATACAAACGACAAATCATCCCACAATTTACGAGGGCAAATTGTCGCAGTCGTAAAAAACGGCGTTACGCGAGTCTTTTATTGAGATTAACGAGAGGAAATCCATCTTGCAAAATTACGAGATAGCGGATTCATTTTATCTTTTATTATTGCTTCAATTTGAATTCGACGGAATTGAGGAACTTCCTAATTGGATATTTTTTCGTTTACAATGAAAAGTTTTGATTAGAACAATAAATTTAATTGTTTTTTAAGTAACTACGTTATATTTCAAATTATATAAATGATAAATATAAAATTGAATTACAATGAATAATAATATAAATATAAAATAATGCTTGGAAATACAATAATAATATGATTATTAGAAAAATGTCTACGAAGGGCGTGACCGAATATACCCTGTGCACTCTGCGGCTATGTGTATACGCGTCGACCGCTCCTGGTCGAATCGGGACATGCGCAGATTGAATCGTCCTGGAAACTCGAGGAGTTTTCTTGTCGACCGTTTGTTTGCATAGTTGTCTACTACGGCGATATTACCGACAATTATGTAAGCGCGACATCTGTAATGCAGCACGGTTCGGATAACATTGATTAACTGTAATTCGCTGCACAAAAACGACCGTCAACGACTGCGGTGAGGAGTTTCGGCATTACTGGACGGATGACATACTTAAACGATTTTTTTGCAGTACAAAGTTGGATCTATGAATTAAATGACTTTGAAACGAAATCTCATTTAAAGCAGGGCGGGGAAAAGCTGAATCCAGTGACAAAACCCATATCCCAAAAATTGAAGGGTATCACTGACAACTATCATGTTTCGTGCATAAATCAAAAAACCAAACAAGTCAAAGTTGCTTGTGCTCCGTTTGCAAACGATCGTCCACCGGTACTAATTAATTTATGCATAGTTTATGTATCGGAAATTCGAGGACCTGCAAATTCTCTCCGATGTTCATCGGCTCGTTCATTACCCATTCTCCGACATTCGTTTCTCGAACAATGAAAATTTCAAAGCCGACTGCATCCGCACCGTTGCTATACACCTGGTTAATATTCGCAACTGATTTCCGTTCAGACCTCTCGGTATTTCGTATCGGAATACCAAATAAAAGGGGTTAAAAAAACGATTTTTCTTTTCGCCGTTTGGAGAACGGAAAGACGTCACGGAGCTTCGCCTCATACTTTATGCACCCTCGACTCTGTCGCACGAAAAAATCTCCATGTGAGATCTGTGGCATCCGAGAAACATAAATATAATAATGTAATACCGTTGAAAGGACGGATACCACACGAGATATTCTATGAAAAAAAAAAGTAAAAAAAAAGGTTTTCCTCTCGAAAGAGTATATCGGCGTATTTTTCTCGACGTCCATGCCAATTTCCCTCCGACTTGTACAATTTATAAAGTATTTTTATTTTAATTAACATAAATTTAAGATCTCATTGATGTTAATATGTAAATAATGGGAGATAAAAAGTAAACGGTTTCTTTCCTCATTTGATGTTTCAGGCCTCGTTTTACTCGACTGCACTGAAAACCCTGATCTCCGTGTCTACTGTGATACTGCTTGGCCTCATATTTGCTTACCATGCCTTAGAAGTTCAGGTGCGTATACAAAAAAAAAAAGATATATATATTTTTTTAATTCTATAATACTATCAACGCTCGATATAAACAGCATCCGATCAAAAAGACCCTCAACGACGGGGAAGAAAAAAAAATCCAGCTGCCCAAATACATAAAATGGCAACGGTCCGAGGTGTCGTTGAACAGGGATTACGATCCCGAGGTTTAAAACGATAGGGCGCTGGAGCACTGTTGGTCCCTTCCACGCCCCTGCGTTGGAAAATCTTGACTTCCTTTTTTTTCTTTATTACCCACGCCACATTCGCCGTTGCGAAATCCAACAGTACAGGCTCGTAAAATGAGCATCCTCGGCAGTCGTCCCCGGCGGCTACGCGGCTCACGCCAATAAATGTTCCTTCCTTTTATGCTTGCTACCCATTCGTAGAGTTTGTGTGCATCCACCAAGAGAGTAAAAACCCTCCTACACGATATAGTACGTACCATGATATATTTCGCGGTACGCAGAATCTAATACATGCTGTTGTGTTACCTTAGTGCACAGAGTAGTAAACATTTAAATGTATATATATATATATATATATATATATATATATATATATATATATTCACATATATTTAGTGAGTAATTCTGTAGCACGGTGTCTGACAGTGTCTTAAGAGACAGACGGAATATGACCGTGCGGATGAAATTTCGCAACACTAAACTAGCGTAGTATACACAAGCTTGGAAAAAAAACGGCATCAGCATGAAAAAAAACTGATTTCTTATATAATCCAACATTTGTATACAACGGCAACTATACTGTCTACCCCAAGATGTTCGGAATATATTGCGTGTACTTCGTGAGCTTGAATAGAAATGGGCTAAACCACCACGTGGCTGATGCGAAGGCGGCCGAGCTAAAGCGCTGTCTCGTTGAAAAAAAAAGAGAAAAAAGGAACGGAAAATCCTGTGGATGATTTTAATAAAACACGCGCTACATCGCTGATTCCGGAAACTCCTTATGTAAACAAATATTTATCGGAGATAATGGATTAATTTTTTTTTTTACTTTCGAGTGCTTCCGTTATTTTGTCACGAACAATAATTGGCGTTAATCGTTTACTTACAATTAACAGACAAATAGACTACTGCACTACTTTTATTTTTTAGCTCCCCAAGAGGGATTAAAGTAAAGTTGGGTAAAACTGTAAAGACCGTGTTGTACATCGCACAACGGCCAGTGTTATCCCAATGCATTACTGTAACGCGATGGATATAGTCACAAGTCATTGCTATGTAAACGAGCTTTGCGTGTGCTCATAAATGTCGATAGTTCCTTAGCTTCTCCATTCGCGGGTCTCTCAAACGTGCCCGCGTATTACGCCCCGCTGCCGAGGATACGTGGACGCGATATTTCGCATAACTCCGCAAACACAGAGTGCCCCACGGCGCCGAGTGAGTTTGCACAGAGGGAACAAATTTTATTGAGATTCTTATCGCCTATCGTGCACAGTTAAGTTCAGCAATTTCCTACGTTACTCGTATGTTCCGTGTTACAATACGCAAAAATGTGATTTAGCGATATTAACGCTATGTACCGCGTTTGTATTTCAATACTTTTTACATTAAAACCCACAGGCAGTGACGCAGATACGTTGGGGCGATTAACGGACAATCCACAGAACCGTAACAATGGCGCTAGAAACGTTGTTGTGCAATGTGAGGGAGCCAACCGCGCTCGATCATACTGATTATCATCGTTCGCCGAAGCTCTGCATTGATGTGGTGAATCTAGTCGAAGACCGTCAAGCTCCTCTATGTTCGGGGATAGGGTAGTTTATACCTACACATATACCGGCGTGTATTTCGAAGTAGATAGATAGATAGATAGATAGATTTGTTTATTTCGTTTTCTAGGGCCCAGGCCCCCTAAGAACACCGTGCCGCCACAATACACATCACAAAAGAATACAAATAATGAGAATATAGAATATAATAATAGAATATAATAATAGAATATAATAATAGAATACAATAATAGAATACAATAATAGAATACAATAATAGAATACAATAATAGAACATAATAATAGAATATAATAACAACTGCAACATAATATAGTAGCAACTGCAAACTGGTTAATGTCGAATTGACGACTCTTATTTGAGCGAAACAGTTTTGGCCCCTGTTCCTCGCGAACTGTTCGGAACGTGCGCATTGTTCGTTCAGCACTTTTCGCAGTTGTGCGGCGTACGAACGGGACACAGGGCGAGCTCACGAGCGAGTTAACAATTAAGCGGGCGACCAAACTACAGAATATGGGACCCAAACCTTTGCGTGCGTTAAACGTGTCGAGAGCGAATATCAATTTCAAATAAATTGCCTCCAAACTTTTTGGTAATATCAATATTTTTCTTTCTGTTAATGAACATCCGTCTTTTACGCAAAAACCAGTAAATTTAAGGATTCAACAATATAAAAAATTGTACCGGGTCAGGAATTTTTAGCCGCGTAAAAAACTGCCATTACTCAGGCCATGGACAGAGCAGAAAATACAGTGAGCTACGTATGCACGTATATCTTGTGTGGAATGCATGTAGTACGCTATCACCCATTTCCACCGAGCATTACGCTATTTATGGTATGCGCATTTTTAGCATAACCCGAGCTCGACGCGAGCAATAATACTGCACCGGCAGATTCTCGTTCGCTCTTTTTGCGTTTTCCGCCTTCGTTCTCCAGAAGGGCGTCTGGTTATCTTTCATTGCGGAATATAAAGCCTCGGCGCCTCTGAATATCGAATCCCCACACTTGCCCTTTTGTCTGCGACTGTGCGTTTACTCGAGTGGTGAAAATTCTGCTCGTACCCTTCGACAT
This sequence comes from Ichneumon xanthorius, assembly GCA_917499995.1. Lineage (NCBI taxonomy): Eukaryota > Metazoa > Arthropoda > Insecta > Hymenoptera > Ichneumonidae > Ichneumon > Ichneumon xanthorius. The sequence goes on along the minus strand of CAKJTD010000026.1, from coordinate 18,201 downwards.
GTATGAAAATATATGAAAGGGCACTCGAAGTGCCTTCTTATTCTCCCAAGAGCTTCATCCCTTTTCTCGTGTACCTACCTACGTAGAGTGGTTGGGTCTTAAGAGATGCACGAGGGTCGTTCGCATCCTATGTACGCTAATCGGAAAGGGATATACTCGAGGTTTCTGTCATTCCCGTTGCGTTTCCTTGGCGACGACGTGGTTCGAGCCCGTGCGCGGTGTAGCGGAAACGTGATACGTACGTTAAACGGCACCCACACACGGGTCCCGCCCGAGGCCTCAGCTTTTACTGTTGGAAGTAACTACTTCCGTACGAGGTAACGGGAGTACATGATATACCTTTCCAATCTACTCCTCAAAGGACAATTCTAATGCACTCTGAACTTTATGGACTTGGGGAGGGATGCTTGCCCCTTCGGGATGGAGCATCGTCCCTCAGAAAGGAGATTTATGAAAATAAATTTATGCAAAAGATATACATATATTCGCGATACACTAAATGCGGTGGTTATGTGCGATAGATATATCGAACATCCGAATCGTTGTATATACGAGGACTCACTTCGGTTATGTCGATGGTTCGAAGTTCGAAGGAACTTCGATTTTTGCCATCGCGAAAACATTCCGTGAAATATAAACTGGACCGGCATTGGAAATTCTGCATTATCGCGAGCAGTGAGCTTGGGGCTATTCGAGATCCGGGAATATCTCTTCTGTATGTATGGAACAGCAAGATGGTCAAAGCTAGGAAAAATCCTTTTTATAGACCATAAAAGATAATGTTATTTTTATCACTTTTCGTCAGACCGTTTGCCGAGCTCGCGTTAAAACTTGCGTGTGCATTTTTACAACCTGATTACCCATCTTCATTGACGAATATGCAAAGCTGCGGGAAAAAGTAATGGCAGCGCAAAAACAATTCTGCACAGTAAAGAATTTTCAACAACCGCGAGATTTTTGCCTCTTCGTTGCATACCGCGTAGAATTTTTTGAAAAGTTGTAATATCGTAGTGGCGACAGACTTGGCAAATTACTGCGTTTGCATGATAAAAAAAAACTTTTCGTTCTCCCGACCAGCTTATATCTAATTGAATAAAATAAAAATGAAGGAAGGAAAAAAGAAACGACAAACTAGAAAAAAAAATCGTAATTCGTTGTCCCCTCACGATACTTCTCTGCACCGGGCACGCGAATTCGTTGTCCCCTCACGATACTTCTCTGCACCGGGCACGCGCTCTCTTTGATCTCTATCTCGACGGATATAAAGCTACTTCTCGACCTCCTCTCAGCGCCCCTCGCCCATTGTCCCTCGCGACACACGTTCAACACGCAAGTTTTTTTTATCACGAAACCACGCACGAAATGATCTCTCTCGCTCCCTCGTCGAGCCCGGTGGGAATGCTCGAGGGGCGGTCGCACGCTCGATCCGCACAGTTTACCTATTCCGGCGGACCTTCCTATATGCCACCCGGCGAACAACCGAGGCGAAGAGAGATTGCCCGAGTCGAGGGAACCCCGAAGATACGAAAAGCTCAACTCCATCTTAACAGTTCTTTCCGCGCGTTAAAAAAGAAGAATGGAGCCAGGAAAACAAAAAAAAAACCGGCAAATGTTTTATGGTCACGTTGACGAGCATTGTCAGCGAGTATTCGAATACGTTGGAGGAGAAACGCGTCGACAAGATTTGATATATGTAGTGCGCGATAATAATTCACATGTGTTTCCGCGGCTTTTCTGATCCACCGCGCTCCCCTCTATCTCACATCTGGGAAGTCAGTTCGAGCCTCTCACTTCTTCCTTGCTCCTCTCGTTCTTCCGTTTCGGGAACGGAATTCGTTCGACTTGTCCGTGAATAACTGGAATGATATTTTTCACACGAACTCGGTCTATTTCGCGATCGGAGATGGAGAGATGTCCGCGAGAGGGTGGAATCGACCACTGCATAGGTTTCGTACGCTCCGGAAGTCCAAGGTCTCTTCTTTATCCTTGTGCGGAAGCTCCTCGGACACACCGTCAGTCCGGTGATCGAATATAACTCGGGTATTCGCGCGGAGCCAACTTTTTCTCTATATATGTATATTTCCAGACATATACAGTGGCCGGCGGGTTTTGCACGTCGGCCAACATTTCCCGCGGACCCGATAAATGGCTCGTTCGTGAAGACATTATTCCAGATCGAGTCGGGGCGGCTCGGGATACACAACGATCGGTGTGTCCAGTCCGTTCAAGCGCAAGAGGAGATACCGTGACGGTAAACCTTTTGTCAGAAGGTCAGAGATTTTGGTTGAACGGATTCGTTTATCTTTGAAAAATAATAGGGGGGGGGGGGGGGGCAACGGGATAGAATGAACCGCCTTTTAGGATTAAATCATTTTTAGGGCCTGAAAAAACATCGTAAAATACGCCTCGGACTAATAATACTCCGTTCCCTGGCAATTCCCATGGCTAACATTGAATCCAAAGTCCGCTCTATCCTCCTAATCGAAAGAGGGTTTCATTAAGAAAGATATATCGCCGTCTGTGAACACACTTATTTAGTGTGAGGGTTAACAAAGGGGGAGAAAGTGATACCCGTGAGCGCGGGCTTGCCGAATTTATATGGTACACACGTACAAACACCCGAATAGCTGACCTCATATAGACTCGTACAACCGAGCGAGGGAATACTTTACGAAGTCCGCAGTTTGGACAACCGTGAGTGGTCACTGATTATACGCTCTGTCGTTATTCGGTGACTGGGCTGCCAACAAAAAAATTTAAAAGATTTCCGAATCGAAAAAGCCAAGAGATAGTCGTAACTGATCGAAATCGAAGAGGTCGAATCGAGGGCTTTGCAAAGTGGAAACGGCCGAGCGAGAGCCCTCATTCACTTTCTGCCCTTTCGCAGCTCATTGCTCTCTCTTTTACCCCGGCTGAACCACACACACACACACACACACACACACACACACACACACACACACACACACACACACACACACACACGCACACACGCACGCACGCACGCACGCACGCACGCACGCACGCACGCACGCACGCACGCACGCACGCACGCACGCACGCACGCACGCACGCACGCACGCACGCACGCACGCACGCACGCACGCACGCACGCACGCACGCACGCACGCACGCACGCACGCACGCACGCACGCACGCACGCACGCACGCACGCACGCACGCACGCACGCACGCACGCACGCACGCACGCACTCACTCACGCACGCACGCACGCACGCACGCACGCACGCACGCACGCACGCACGCACGCACGCACGCACGCACGCACGCACGCACGCACGCACGCACGCACGCACGCACGCACGCACGCACGCACGCACGCACGCACGCACGCACACACGCACGCACACACACACACACACACACACACACACACACACACCTTCGGTCTCGTTTGCCCTTGTCACGGGCTCGCCCTTTTTTTCGCTCCCACCAGTTTTACTCTCTCGGCGTGAAGCGGAACCACGCGAAAGCTCTATATGTATACATCTTCCTTTCCTGCTTTCCCCTGTAGCGCCGGCAACCTTGGCGCTCCACATTAAAGCCTCCAGGGAACTTGAAATTCACTGCTGACGAAGTTTCAGTCCTTGCAACGAAATTTTCTTTTATTCCTTTTTCCCTCGAGACCGTACGAGATGAGCGAGAAAACATGAGAACGAGCCTGAAGCCGTGGCAAATACACGGAGAGGAGCATAATCGGGACAGAGAAATTTTTTTTTTTTTTTTCCTGACGCTTTCATCTAGAAAAAATTGCGAAATTTGGCAAAACGAACCGAATTTATAGCGGTACGCCGCACTTCGCACTTACTACCTGTTTTATATGGTAATGGATAACGCTTTTTGCTTTCGAAGCTAAAGCAAATCATAAAGCGATGAATTAAAAACGAATGGACGACTTTTATTTTTAGCTGACGTGTCCTCAATCATTACTTTATTATATTCCTGTACTTTCCACGATTCTACAAGGTTAGCCCACAATTTGGTTTGTATATCCCGTGAGGGAGACGAGAACTTTCGCCAAAAGGCTGACAACTTTGACGAGAGAGGGACTTCCACAAATTCGGACAAGTCTACCTTCCGCTGATTCGTTTAAAGGCTATCGACTAATCGAATTACTCGACGGAACTCAAGAACTGGCAGTTCGGGCTTGACTGTTCTCGAGAAACGACGAGAGAATTTCTTGTCCCGAAACGATCCCCGAGAAAACGTCGTCGCTCGGTAAAAGTTACCAGCCGCAACAATATCATTTGTTCGAGGATCGGACCTTTTTTTCATACCTCGCTACGCGGTCATCATCATCACCTACACGTTCCACTGTCTTTTCCAAACATTTGTCCCATCGATCTTCAAGAGGCGATCCTCGTTTCGCTCCTCTATCGGAGACGGAACAAATTTGATCCGATCACAAAGAAAAAGAACTCTATCACGGCCATCGTCGTCGGCTTTTTCTTTCCTCCATAACGTCCTCTTTTCTCCCCGGGGAAAACTAAAAAGGAAAAGGGTGTACGGCACTATTTCGTCTTATACACCGGTATAAATCCGAGGGTTACGAAGCGATGACTCGGTTTTTTATCTCGTCAAACATTTCCTCCCCTACCATCACACTTCTCTATCTCGTACACTTTTCCATACTCATAGCCGGCCCCACATCTCTTTTTCCTATAAAACCCCGTACTTTGCTAACATCTATTTCCCCTCCAACCTCCGCCTTTCGTTCTTTCTCGCCCGTCAGGACCATTAAATCACATCGAGAGAAACTCTGTTCGAGAACACACGTCGGAGTGATACGCGAGTCTACGTGTCAGTGAAGACCTTCGGTTCGTCGGGAGATGGATCGGCAAAAGTTGAAAAGACAGAAAAGCAGCCGACTTCTCCGTTCAGCCCCTCCCGGTCCAGCTTCGCGACCACTGGGAGCTGAGTATTAAAGCAGCGGGATGGTCATGACCCTTTCGCATCCTACAGCATCCCCGAGCGACCCTACCGTCCCGAAGCTCGAGCTTTACCGTAAGCTTCGATGGTGTAAGCCACGAGGCGGTTCGTCCGACGGCCCGGCAGGATTGACCAACTCCACAAATTCCGGACCTTCGACACGGCACTAGCGGCACACGATATACCTAGTGTAACTCGCCAGTATATATACATATATATTGTTATCTTCGTGCGATCGCCGGATAGCAGTACCAGCGGGCAAGTTTGGCTTTCTAGCTCGTTTCACCTGCGGTCGTAATTTAGTGTCACTCGAATGACTTTTGGGTCCTAACACAGCGGTAATGCCTTTCCCGGCACAAATCGCAACAAGCCGAAGCACAGCTCTTTTTAGATTTTCCTTCCAGAAAGTACACTTTACGATTCTGCTATGAATTTTTTTCGGTTCAACACTTTGTAGGTGGAAAGCCCAAGGTAATGATAATAGAGCGTTTAATAAATCAGTAACTGAAGTTGTGAAGGATAAAAATTCCCTAACTTTTTTTATATTAAATTACGAAAGAATGTTTTTTTTCTTACGGAAAATGGGTTGCAAAGTAGCACGTGTAGGATAGCTTATATGCAGCATCAAGACAACTGTGTTCTTTCCTCTCAATCTGACCCAGGCCCGATGTCTGCCTTCACGGTTCCGTGCCTGCGAGAGAGGTCCAGTGGGGAGAGTGGTCGGTGCTCACTGTACTCCACTCTCGTCTCATTCCCTCTCTCTCGACATCGACCTGTCTATACGTATATACCAAATCGGTTCGTCTCGGTGAATCCTAGACCGTCCGATAGAGATTATCTCTCCGATGGCCCAGCGGTGGCAACCACCGTGCCATGCCCGCACTTTGGTGTTTCATGACTACTGAAATCTCCCAACTCGGACAATTCGTCGGTGTGTAGGTGTGTGGAAGGGCTCGTGAGCCCCAAGCTCCTTCGAAGCTTCAAAGCTCCGGAGCTCCTCCGGCGCTTCAGCTAATTCGTCGGAACTGTAACAGCTGCCACTTTTCGAAGTCCATATATCCATATGTATTTCTATGTATAGTCTCGCGGCTTGTTGTGATTTTAGGAGAATGTCGATATACTTGATTTAGGAGTTATTGATTAGAATTTTATTGGAGACCTTTTCATCGATCAACGGATAAACTATTTTTCACTTTTGCATCCTCCAAATCCTCAAAATGACTTATGGAAAAAAATAAACTTGAATACTCGATACAGCCATAATATCAATAAAAATTTATATTTATTCTATATATATTAATATACATATAGATATATATATATATATATATAATATTTATTTTATATATGAATAAAAATTAATATTAAGATTTGATTCATTTGTTATTTATTGTTACAACTGAAATATCGAGTCCGACGCGGCGAAAGTCGCTGACCTCCCGGATCAATGCAGAATAGACCCTCCCTGTGTATATATTCGAGTATTATTCGCTCGGCGAATAATTCTTGGTAAAATTGTGTACTATACTTTATCCCGATCTCACCAGTATCAGCAAGATTTCGTTTGTTTGCGATATATTCGCCTTCGCGGCGAGCTTAACAAGATATATGTATATCCGTGTCTATGCGCTGTACGTGACCTTCCGACTTGCGAGATTAAATTTTTCGGTTTTACTTGCCATCCTCTATACCCCAAGTAGCTCTCTCTCTCTCTGTACCCACAAAAGATTCCCGCGAGACTATCCACTGGCTTTTAGATGGTATGCCTTCGTTTATCTCTTTTCTGTATTGAAATTGAACTGTCCGACAATATAGCTTATCTCTCACCATTCGCCCACAACAATATATATAGCTAAAATATACAATGACGGTGGAATGTCCTACCGAGAGAATAGAAGACTGCAGAGTTTGCTTTGGCAGGCGACTCATCGTCATGTAAATCTAGATTACAAGAACGGCGAGTACACATCCCGTGTACTGAATATTCCGTACACAAGAGTGACCGGGGCAAAATGAGATAACTCAAGATTTTCGGAAATATTCATTTGGGACATTTGGGAGGACGGGTAAAATGGGCACTCTCGACATATAAAAATCAGACGACATACTAAAAAAAATACCTTTGTCGAGGTGCCGGTGAGGTTGAGAGTTACCCCACATTGCCGCGAATTCGGAATAGTTATTATGTAAGGGAGACCGGGGCGCGATTGGCCCCCAAAGCAAATAATGCAGCTACAACGCTGCCAAAAGCATAATTTATTGTTTGTCATCCAACAATGATATTTTCACAGTTTTATAGCGCGTGCCCAACAAAAATGGTCTGGGGCGAGACGGATTACCCTTAAACTGTTCACTTTTCTAACCCCTGCATGTACTAGGGCTGTACGGATATGCCGGCCTAGTCGGCTAAAATATCTCATCCGGCTAATAGATTTTGTAGTTTGGCCAAGAAGTCGGCCAAAATCTGCATAAAATCGAGCATAAAATCGAGCCCCTTAATGTCGCATTGTACTTTAGGCCAAAAAAGTCTGGCGGATTCGTGTTCAGCGAGCGAAAATACTTCGGTATACGTTGCAGGTAACATTAGAAAAGTCGGCTAAAACGGATTAACCGGCTAAAATAGTTTAGCCGGCTAAGACGGCTTAGCCGGCCAAACTATAAAATCCATTAGCCAGATAAGATATTTTAGCTATAAAGATATTACAGTCCACAAATCTTGAGTTTGCCAACGTGTACCCGTCAGTAGTGCTCATGCTCCAATAATCCACCGTTGCAGCCTTCTAGGTATCTTACTTAGGGTGGCCCATTACGCCCCGCGTCAGCCTGATTTTTCGCTAGCCCATCTCGCCCCGGAACCCCCTATTTATTTTTTTTTTTTCAGCAAACAGTAAATTCGGCCTTTATTTCTCTGCTATCCCGTTTTGCCCCTCGAAGCTTGGGTCTCTTTTGGCTCGAAGGTAAATTTGTTCTTCAAAGATATGCCAACGCGTCGTGCAGCTTCGCCTATCTCTTCTCTCTACTTTTGTCGCGCGTCTCCGTGCCGATTCGGCATTTCCTGTCGGATTCGTCTTCCTTGGCGGGCAGGCTCGCTTTCCGGATCTCATTCTCTTTCCATTGTGTCGAGGGACGCGCAATGTTCAGGCGCAGCAATTAAATTCTCGTCTGTTCCCTTATTTTTTTTTTCTCTACCTGACAAGGCTTGGCATTGTATCGGGAATACATCGTGCCAATGCACTTGATAAAATTTCGTTGTGGCCCCAAAGGATCTCGCTTGTGTGTTTTTTCTCCTGCAAACGTTTAAATTCGGTACGTTTCTCGAATTTCGCTGTCGCAACGCCGAGACACTCGGGGATAGATCGTTACTCCTCTATCGGAAATGTGCCAGCCGGTGCTGACTGAAGCTCGTTTACAGTCCCGGATATCTGACTGGACGATAGATACACGGGTAGTTGGCCAACAATACATTGCCTTTTTATTCCTCCCCCTCCTGCCTCTCCCAATAGTCACAGGACAAAATATTTCCTTTATTTTGTCCTCAACGTGATTCGTCGCTCCGATTCATATAAACTCCATTGTCCCATGGAAACACGTGCCGTAATTGGAGTGGAAGAAACAATGGCGTAATAGTATAAACTGCTTTACAACCGTCTGCAGTCCATAATGCGCCCGAACAAATCGGTTTTTAATTATTCGATACATTCGACCGGTATGAATGCAGTTAATTTTCGAAGTTCCATTGTCAAAAATCCGTTCGCGTGTATTGCATTGTATCGGATTTATCGACTGGTCACGAGACGAGTTGCCTGCGAGCGAGATATTGGCGATTAATATAATTAGGAATGTATATCGGACCGTATAAGCGGAATATCCAAAAGATAGGAAACTTTCTGTTCCGAAAGGTATTCGAAACTCTTCGAGTAAAGTTTAGTGTGTAGCACACAAGCGGAAATAGCTGTACTATGCATCGACCGCTCGAAAATGTTTGGTGCCGAAGCTTTGTTATTGACGACCGACAATTTGTTGTAACGTTACTAGAACGTCCGACAGTTTAATGCACGCGAAATACTGAAAAGACGGGAAACACTAATCGTATACCAACTCGGTAACATCAAGAACGAGAGCAATTCACCGGAGTTCATTGCTGCACGGACCTTACCATTTCTCGTAAATCCCGCGAGGACGGGTTTGCGAGTTCGGCTAGCCACGAAAATTTATGTCCTCGTGCACATTGCTTTTGTCTTACGCCAGTCCTGCAGCAGCTTTTACTACTACCGACCCGCCCTGGCATCCTGTCCGTAGCCCGAACCCTGAAATCGTTAACAGAACTGGAGAATCGGAAACGCGTCAGTTTCCGCTCACTCCGAGACTCGTTTGCGGTGATTCTGTCCTTCGCTTTCGTGCACTTCCGAGTGTGTTTTCCACAGTCGCAATTTCTCGTCTCCTCGGCCACACGGAATACATGCTGTGCGAAGAGCTCTTTGGCTCACTCCAAACGTCCGCTCCTGATGCCCTTTGCGTTGGTATGCCCTGACGTCCGCCGTTACCACTAGCCCGAAGACCGAACCTCCGCCACGGTATAACTTAATTCTATATCTTAGCCTCCGGCTTGTATACGTTCCATTACAGCTGGCAAGCCGAAATGCCTACGGACACTGCTCAATAGACGCTGCACCATCTTCTTGCACTCTCGCATCTCACCCATCCACTCCACCTTTCCGTACCCTATAACCTGGCTCTTGTCTCCCCGTCCAGTTTACCATTCGCTTTATCGTGCGACTGCATCGACCCCTCGGTGGTCCTCGTAGTTTCCACTCGCCAAGTTTCCAGCTCAGTGAAGCCATTTAATAAACCTACTGGGTAGGAGAAGAGCTTGCGGTGGAGAACGGAGAAACTCCTGTTCGGCATATTCAATTTCCATATTCACCTTGAATGCCATTTTAAGGGGTGGGGGGGGGGGGGGGGGTCTCGTTGAATTCAAGCTCGACCGCGCGACTCAGTTAATAATCACGTGTATGCATAACCGGATGGGGTAGAAATTTGAATTGTTTATTCTGAAAACACGGCTCGGAGAGATGTCCGTGCAGGCGCTTGAATTTTAGGTGAGACTCGAACGTCTGGACATTCTCGGTCGGATGGAATAGATTAAGGGGATATTACACAGCCATCTCCCGCCCGATCCGTACTCAGTCGGTGAATACAAACTAATCCGTTATTTTTCATTGACTGGTTCATTGCAATTTTTTTCACCGACTTCGATTGTCACCGACGCTCCGTCATAGGTATAGATCCTCAGAGTGTATTGGCAAAAATTTGTCACCGTTTCGTCGAACCTCTTGACAGATGCAGTACGCTGACGAGGTGATCGAGATACACTCAGAAAAAAAATTTATTTGACCGCCACCGTTTATTAAGATTGAGTAAAATATTCATTTGATTTAAATAAATATTTATTTTAATTAAGTAAATAATTACTTAAATTAAATAAATATTTTACTTAATCTTAATAAACGGTGGCCGTCAAATAAATTTTTTTCTTGGTGTACACCGCTGTACTCGTTACCTACTTTGCAAATACGTTATTTCACCACCCCTATCGGTGATACCCCGTGGTGCAGCTCCTCGAATTCAGCGGAGGAATGTCTCAGACGCGACGCTACTCTACGGCATCTGGTGCACGTTAATTGTTGGCTCGTCGAGTTTGCGGCTCGCTATATAAAGCGCCGAGGGTTAACCGAAGTTTCGCCCAACAGTTGACCATCATCAGCTTTCTCGCATCTCTTCGTGCAATATGCAAAACTGATTAGTGGCCGGGTTGTATTGTGGCACAGTATGTACGTTAGTATATCAGGTACTGAACAAAATTGCATGTACGTATACATATATAGATATGTATATAAGCTATACGAGATTTCCTGTTTGTTGTACCCGCGCCCAGGGGACTCCTCGTCCTTATACTGTTACCGCTTCCGGAGTTGAAGTTTCAGCAGGAGGGAGAGAGACCGAGAAGGCAGAGAGTGCGGTTACGCGACGTCTGCCACGATACTTTTCTTATTCCCGTATTGCCTTTGGTCTCGAGAGAGTGAGAGGGATCGAAAAGTACCCAAGAAAGCATTGACAATTTTTTTTTCCGTTCTCTCATTTTTCCCCGGGCTCTCTTCGGTCTTCTTTGCCTTTCCTCATTTCCCCCTTGCGCATTACTTTCAAACCGCAGTTGCGGGAGAGTTGCTGCTCTATCGAGCGACCTTTTTTCTCAATGTTCCGCGCACGCCTTTGATAGTCTCCTGTGGGTTATTGTTGCGTTACGATACCAGCTCTCTCTTTCTCCCAACGCCCCCCCCCCCCCCCGACGTTCTTCCTCCTACCCGGGTCGAGATAGCTAAAAATCCTCGTGAGCAAAACGCCGCTTCGAGCTTTTTTAACGCAGACACAACGGAAATCGTCAAAGAGACAAAGGGTCCGATGAATGGATAGAGGCAGCGAATTTTAAATACGTTGTTGGGAAACTCTATCTAACGTTGCGAATAAAAACGTCGTTTGACATTTAAAAAAATGATAACATAAATCAACAAAAACCAAAAAAAAAACCGGCAGCTCAATTTATATTAAAGTTATTACGAGAAATGAATTTTTTTTTAAACTTCGAGATAAAAAGTAACTACGGGAGAAAAGTTTGAGAATCCGATTAATCTATCGAATTTCCTCGCCGATGAAGATTCCGTCCGAAGGTTGGACGGAGCAGCCGGGATAAGGCAAGGAATAACGTCAAACGATAAATCGATCAAATTATTCGCAAAAGTTTGTCGATTCCGCTGCGCCCTCCATCGTCGATGAGGGTTAGCTTCATAATTCACCACGCGAAATTACCACGAACGAGTCCTGAAAATATGACAATTCCTTTTTCTCTTTTTGCGCGAGGTAAAAACTTTGATGATATTTCTCGATAAATTCCATTCTTTGTTCGTTTCTTTTTAGTTTCTTTTTTTTTTTTTACTACATTATCTTCGAAATATTCCGATCGAGTTTGCGTGATCGGAATCTCATCGTTCTCGGATCGTTTCCATCCAGTCTACGAAGAACGCTTTTTATAGCGTAATATATCGACTGGCAACATTCGTGCATACTAAATCGCAAGAAAAATTGTGCAGCCTCGAGACAAATCGGTAGACTATATCTATGTAGATTTTTCTACGTAATACGGTGACGTAACTGTATGCATATATGTACAATGAAATTTTATTTATGTAGGCCGCGTTTCGTATTTTTGGCTGACCCCGATAGAAGGATGATCAGTTTTGATGCTCAGTCACTGATGTGTTCAGTGATTTTGGTTGTGTTAGAAAAACTACCCAATGGGGATCGAGAGGCAAGTCGAGCTGGCGGGGTTCGTCCTTCGTACCGATCATTTCCTGGTACTTCTCGCTCACTTGTAACATCGATTTTTCACGTTTTACTACCTCCGGAGCGCTAGCCTGACTGCATCGTCATTGGACATCTGTCGCCAAAGTTATGTCGCCGGCCAGCACCAGTTGGTTCGCTCACCGAGTGCAATCACTCGGTCAACCCGGCTCAGGTAGTCTTCGAGAGTTCTCGTGAAATTCAATACGTCATCTCAAAGTCGTTCTCAAAACTCTTTCGAATGTTTTGCTTAACGCTATTTATCTGTCTTTCAACATTGAATGGCCCTATGTACAAGAAATTGATGTATACATTTATATATATATCTGTTTTCTCATAATATGGGTCAAATAATAATGAGCATTGTCGCTTTAATATCGCTTCTGTTTTTCTTGACTTCTCATTAATTTTCGTATAAAGCACGGTAACAAACTACATTCTACTTTGCCACGAAAAATGCTCGTCGGTTTTAAAAATTACGGTCCGGTCACCTTTCGTGAATGGTGCTTTAAAAGAAGCCCGTTTCACTGGAATCACCTGGGAGGGTTCTCTGATTTATCGAAAAAAAAAAGAAAGAAAAAAACCTGATGTTTTGTTCTACCAGTGCGTTGTAAACGGAGGTAGTAGAGCACGGGTGGTGCGCCTCACCGGATTTTGTGTCCTTTATTCCACGTGCGTGCTAACGCGTCATCGGCGTTAAATCACGCGACTACTTTCATACGCCTTTGTGCACCCCCTCTCGTCTCGTGTTCTGGCATGCCCGTGCTTTTCTGCTCGGTGGGCTATCGAGAATATGGAACACGGGAGGCTTGCACACACGCCCGCGAGCTTTGTATTGGGTCGCCAGCAGGGCCTTCGCCGTCTTTACGAGGCTATTAACGTAAATTTAGGGCTATAAGTACGCATATTCGCTGGCTATTGCTTCTTGCAACTCGCTACACGACCCTACACTACCGGAATGTCTTGGATTCGGGATACATCTTGAGTTTTGCTTTCCTACTTTACCTACAGTTGCCGCAATAACTATCTAATACATATAGTTATTGTATATAGTAACTATATAATCCCGCTACTGCATTCGGCCGGAATTCACTTTTTTCATTGAGAACGAGTGTAGAACTCATTTACGAGGTCTAATGCGGATTACTCTTGTTTAGCTCCTTTAACTATCCACGCGAATTTTCGTACCCGCATCGTTGTCGTTCACGTTCCATACAGCGAATCAGCAAAATTTTTCACGATCGCGAATGGAGTATCAACTTTTCTTTTTATGCCTTCAGAACAATACCGTAAGACCCGAAGGCCCGGCACTTCGGATAACGCGAGAAAGCTAATCGCTGCGGATTACACGAAGAATGGAAGGAACCGCGATGCAGGCAGACAATGTACGACCAATGAAAGGACAGACATGGCTTCGATGAACGTACATGTATATTATCCCCGCGAGACTTTCCGGGATATTTCGTACTGAGGATTATACCCGTTATTGTGTCCTTTGAGAGCAGAGTGGGTCGAGGGAAACTATATTACTTTTCGCAGTGATGATGTCGTGCGATTCCGCATCACTAATCGAGTCGTGTCATTTTTTTATTTTTATTTTTCGGAACTTTTGTCGGGTTCACGAGTAAAAATAAAATTGTCGTTACAACCCCTTGAAGTCGGAATTATCTAAAATATCGTTGCACAGACAAATGATCGGGCTTATAACATGTAGGGATGCTCATCGTGCGATGTGAAATAACTCTAGAATATGTGGAGGGTTTGTGATTGGATGTAACAGAACTGAGTATAATTTAATCCAGTCTGCCACGAAGTTGAAATTTCAAGGAGGTTAAGCCACGTTGTACAATGGTTGATGCTTATCTGCCGCTGCTTCCAGACTGCCTGATTGACGAGAAGTATCCCGAGTCGGACTATCTCAGCTTGTTCATAAAGTTTCGGGCAAAGGGGCGAGATACAAGAGAAGAAGTTGGGAGATGTAAGTTGCAGCGGCAATCATAATTGCGAAACTGACATTACCACCTCGAAAGACGATATTTCGTTCCGAGATTGTGATATAAATTAAATGCACTTCCGGTTGCCGGGAAGATAAAGATAAAAGAAAGCGGACCGTCCGCTGTGGGTATTTTATTAACGAAACGAGTCATGTAAGAGGGTCATTTAATGGAATCCTCGGAAATTTTTATCAGAAACTCTACGGGAGGTAAAAGCAATCTCGGCATCTCTCCACCGACATATAATAAAAAATAAAAAATATGCGGATACCCAGAGGCGGCGGGTAGCCCTTTCCTTTAATCTTTGAAAATATTCCAATTAAAGTTCTCTTCTAGTAAAAAAAAAAGTTTAATATATCAGCTGAAATACTTTACCAGTCCTCCGTGGTGGCCTCGCCCCTTCAGTAGTAATATTTAAAGGTATGAGCTTCTGTATTATTCAAAAGCTAATGTAAAAAATTGTTCTTAACATTCTTTGCATTTTTTTCGATGCGATGTACGAACTCATTAAACTTTGTAAAAACTTTGAAATATGCGAATTCCAACATAACTACTTTTCGAGCTACTTTGATATTCACATTCTCTGCGAGACGAAGCTTTGACTTCGCTCTTCCGATATCGCGAGGCGAAGTTGACAACGAAATCGGGGACGAAGTTTTGTTCTGGGGAAAAACGATGACGAGTCGAAAGACGCGCATCCGGTTGTCAGACTACGTTCTTGTGGTTGTTATGCGGGAGAGAAATATCGAGCTTGTGGTCGTCGCCAGGAAGGAACATCCGATTAGACACCTGATTGGTTGTACTTATACGCGGAAAACTTTATATCGTATCGCGGTGAAACTTTCCAAAGTGTGCCGGCGTTCGCGGGATTCACAGACACTTCGCCGCGAATCGAGATGTTTATTTGACCTCGAAACGAACATCTTGGAGCGTAGGTGTCTGAACGAGTTCGATTTAGTGTTGAAACATCGTGCGAATCCCGTACGCAAGTGCAATCGGAAATGTACAATTTCTTCCAAAGAAGCGAGTCGGAAGGAGACATAAACATTATTTACGACACTGCGGTCTTTCCTTTATTACTACAGCGCGAAGAAAGGAATAAAATTTACGATCTTCTCTCGCGAACCGCGGAAGTTGAAGGGCTTCAATCATTCCCATTCATCCCGATAAACGAGAATCCCCCAGGATAATTAAAATCACAAATTGCACAATCAGGACAGCCCCGAAAGCACTCCCACGGGACAAAGACGGGGAAGGACGACGAGATTGCGCAAAAAGTTTACCTCGCTGCTGCGATTTAGGGACAGAAATGAGAAAAACATCTCAATATATACATCTCTTCGAGATCAGGGATGATCTCGGTTCGGCCCTCCTAGCCATCCGTTGGGAGATTTTATGGCTGTAAACGTTAGTAAATATTAGTCCCGAGCCAGAGAGCCGTTACCGAGGCACGGAATGGCTTTTTTTTTAGATTTCGGCAAGAATTACGGAGATTCGCAAAAAGTTATCTCGTAATTCATATTTCTTCGGCTTAAGGGGGGAGAGCGGGTCAAAACGGACCCCTGTTTTTCATTCGACACGGAACTTTGTTTTCGTAAGTTTTGCAAAAAATTTGTAGAAAAAGTCCGTTTTGCCCCGCTCTCCCCTATATTGTATTAATATAAATGAAGATACACACTTGGATTGTGCTTCCGTACATGACGATATAAAATTCATGTTTTCTTTCTGTTTTATGCGGGGAATAAAAAAACAACAGTTATTCATGATCGATAACTGCGCGGATGACTGGCGGATAGCGATGACCTGGCAACGAATATCTCAGATATCGTTGGAACTTGCAATCTGCGCCGTGCATCCAATACCGGGGGAATATTATTTCCTGTGGACGACCAAACTGGCGAACAAGGGTGGCGACATCGGCTCACAATGGGTACCTTACGACGTAACGTTATCGCTTCCGATGTTTCTCAGGCTATATCTCATCTGTCGAGTTATGCTCTTGCACTCGAAATTGTTCACCGACGCCTCGTCGAGGAGTATAGGGGCCTTGAATCGAATTAATTTCAACACGAGATTCGTACTGAAAACTCTGATGACCATATGCCCCGGTACTGTACTTTTGGTATTTATGGTATCGCTGTGGATCATCGCCTCGTGGACGTTGCGACAGTGCGAAAGGTAAGGTCATCAATTTACCTTATAAAAAAACGTCATCAAATTTAAGCTTTCATTAAAACTGCGTTGTTATGAAAATCTTTTTTTCTACAATTAAACAGCGGAAATAAATTGTTGCTAATTGTACGAACCTTTCAACTGCGTATGTTTAATGGATTGATTTCTATAACCGTTGTGTAAAAGTATATCTCGATTCGTAAACTCGGAAAAATATGAAGTTTCATCGCGCGTTTCCGTTTCATTTAATCACAGTTTTATTCCGTTACAACGATATCCGTGTTTCCCCATCGCAATGTCCACTTCCCTACGGTAAAAATAGTCTCACAATCGAATCTTTCGCCGAATAAATAATCGTTATTTGCCTATATATAACAAGTATATCCGTACAGAACTATCCACACGAGCAGTAGCGGAACACGAATCGGAAATGCATTTCGTTTTACTATTACTTCTTCTCGTTCCAAAGTCTCGTACCTTCTACCCAATAAAGTGATCCGTGTGCCTGTGGATGCACGAATGGTTGCAACGGTGGTGCATACTATAGACTGCCAAGAATCGGGAGGGCGTAATCCGCATGCCTTATCATGGAACATACATTGTTATGTTTCTCAGCTGTCGAATCTAACATAACATAGATATATGTGAGTGCTTGTTCTGAATGAACGGTCGAATCGGGATTCCGGTCGTTCAACGACGACCGTTGGGTCGAAGCGTGTGGGGAGGTCGTAGGGCACTGTCTGGAATTGGAGAATTCAAAATCGATGTTTCACCTAAACGACATTTGGCTCCCGAACACTCTCACCCCGTTTGCTTGCTTGCGTTTCTACCTCGACGGTATAATCTCCGATTCCGAAACTCCGGGTACATAAAAATTATTAGGATGGTTTAACTGCAAGCTCGATTGTACTTTATTCCCATCCTCGTGCCAAGCTAATGATCGCCAAACTAATCGAACTGACTATGCCGAAACGGTACGATAATAATTTCGCTGCTGGCCCTTACCTCTGTCAAGTATCTGAAAGTATAGTTCGATCATTTCAAATTTAAACTGATGTTCGATATTCCGTGACCCTGAAAATGGCCTTGCACCAATTAACAACGATCGAGAGACAATTTGATTAAAAATTTTTTTTTTATGTTTCAGGTTTCACGATGAAGAACATGCGAACCTTCTGAACGCAATGTGGTTGATCGCGATAACATTTCTGAGCGTAGGATTCGGCGATATTGTGCCGAACACGTACTGCGGTCGGGGCATCGCCGTTTCCACCGGAATGATGGTAAAATAATTAATAACGGCAAAATTAATAATCCCTTATACACAATTCACGTTATTAATATTTCCGTTATCCGATATTGGAATTTCATTACAACATCGAGAGAGAGAGAGGCAAGTGGCTGTTGCGATTTTGCCTCGAGCCTTATTGTAGATACAATTTGCGTGATAATAGCATTCTCGAGCATATTGAGATAACCGATCGGAGGATAAACGCGTACGATTTATTAAAGCTTCTACAAAAAGTGGTGTATTCATCGAACCTTGATTTTCAGGGAGCAGGCTGCACGGCTCTGCTCGTCGCGGTCGTTTCCAGAAAGCTCGAGTTGACGAGAGCTGAAAAACACGTTCATAATTTTATGATGGATACGCAGTTAACAAAAAGGGTAAGAAAATATAATAACAGGATAA